>JAHZNB010002484.1:0-22308 GCA_027744295.1 Callyntrura guangdongensis | reverse complement strand
GTGGCAACTTCCTATCGTCAAGCTTGGCAATTTCAGTTCATAACACAAGCGCAAGCGCCTCATCATCCCTGTAACTGTGTAAACGAGCATTATCCATCCACTTTGGGTAGTTTAATTTTTGATACTATTACTACTACTACCACTACCCTTGATATATTTTTGGTTTTTGCAACAAAAGTATAATATGATGTCGTGATTCGTGATAGAGTTTAAAGGATGATGAAATTGAAGTTTAAGCAGAACAATTATTATATCGGACAGCAGCGTGATATTTACATGCCAAATTTAAAAGAGAAGAAAAAAAATCACACCAGCATTACCACTACTAGGAGGACGTACCCATATACACATTTTATATGCAGGTAGAATACTGATGATCCGGTTACTTTCCTTGAAACCAATTCAATCAAAATTAATCCTGTGATCGATTACCTTCGTTCAACTATGCTTGGTTGCATCTTTTGCATTTTCCATAAAAGCTGCAGCAACAAAAATCAAAATAATATTGATTAAATGTAACAATGAGCACACATATTTAAAAACGCACCTTAGATCAGAGACTAAAAAAGCAACCTTCAAAAAGAAGTTATACTTGCTTTTTAACCAGAAGGAAAGTCTGCAAATAAGGATGAATACAGACATCAACAAATTGTATCGGTTTGTACCATAATTTTCTCTCCATTTGCACTTTTGCTGCACGAAATGTTGTTCACCGATAATGTTATTGCAGCAGCCAGCAGACAAAATAAATATAGCTGTATAGTCATTGAAGTGTATTGACCATTGCATTGTATTGACTTGATAATGATTTTCTGGTCCGTATTAACAATAGCTAGCTATATAATCAGTTACAAAGGTGTGAGCTCTAACTCTGAGATCTGCATTTGCACAAATGCATATAGCAAAATCCTTGTCAGTGCTGCCAAAAAGTGGTTGATCGCGTTTATTGTGAGGGTAGAAATTACTTTGGTCTTTTTGCATAAAACTCATGCATATTAAAATAGCTGAAAACAACCATGTTCGAAATGATTAAAAGAAAAACAGCAGTTTTAAATGGGAAAAGGGCTAGTAGATTTTTGTAAAAACAATTTTCTTTTTTACTCGGTTTTAAGTATAAGATTAAAGTTAACGCATTGTGGTGAACGGTGAGGAAAAAAATGTGAGAGGTCAAACTGACACAACCCATGAAAGATTTTTGTGAACACACTGTATGCACAACAAAATATTCTCTCATGTCGTCGGTTGGTTTTCTGGCTTTTATTTAAGCGAGGTAATAACTTTGGATAATATGAGGAGATTTGCAAGTGAAAATGAGAAATATAGAAATACCTAAACGAAAAGTGTACAAAACAGGGAATAATAAATAAATTAAACATGAGTAAAAAATGGAATTGTGGAATATGAAAAAAGTAATGGGATGAACCTTCACCTACATCAACATATATTTGAGGTGAGAGAGAGAAAATTAAGAAAAAGTCGGGCAAATTAAAGAATTTTATTACCAGTACTAGATGTATGCATAATGGATGACACCTAAATATACCTACCCAAAAACCAGATGTATTCTAAAAAGTGCATTAAGAAAAACTAGCGAGATGATATATGTGTACTTAGGCAGGCACACAAATAACAATAAAAAATAATGCAAAACTAATGATATGCATGAAATAAACCCTCATGAAAAACAACACCAACAACAATGATAATAATAATAAAATGAAGAATAACATGCTCATGTGCCATTGTTTATTTTAAACGCACATTAGATATCTATCACAAAAAGAAATCTTTTACGTGTTTTTGGTAACCTGATAAAAAAAAGTTTGTACTTAATTTGGTTAAAAAAGGAAGGATGATCATGATGATGAATGATGGATGAGGAACGAAAAAAAGTTTTTATTAAGAAAAAACTAGTGCGAAATTTAAGAACTAGATCGAATTGATTGTCAAAGGGAAGCCTATCATGCACAGTAAATGATAATACTAACTAAGCAAACAGCAGTAGACAATAACGTAATAATCAGTCACTCACAAAATGCAAACAAACTGGCAGTAAACACCAATTGTTTGTTTCTCTCTTACATCAGACGACAGCCAAAAAGGCGAAATATGTAAGGCGATCTTTTCTTTTGTATTCATCTCTCCCTCTCTCGCTCCTCAGCTCTTTCCTTTGTTTCTCTCTATCGCTGACACACGTTCACTATCTGTATGTGTATGTGTCGTGTGTGTGTGTTTGTCGTATGTTGCGTTTCAGATCAACTCTACCACAACTAACTGGCAAGGTTGTATATTTTCTTCTTTTTCAAAGCTCGTAAAGTTAGCCAAACAAGAAAATCATTCAACATCATACAAGGAAATGGTCGCATTTTGATTGTTTCATTTTGAAAAAGTGGTTAACCATATTATTGTTATTATTATTATTATTATCGCCGTGTCTCCCCCATTTCACTGTATTATTACTGCTATATGGTCTTATCATCAAATCTTATCTGGACGGAGCCTAGTTTACTATTATGTACTTTACGTGATTTTATGCCTTTATTTTGTCTTTTTATTAGTTAAAAAGCTCAGAGAATGAAATGATTTTTCCCTCTCATTTAAGAAACAAAACGGTCTCTTTGGTCATTTTTAAACCGTTTACATTTGACTAAATTTGCTGCAAAATAAACAGTCTGTCCGTCTGTCCGTTGGCTAGTTAGTTCTCTATATAGTATTAAACTTTAAAAGAAAAAAAGAAGTATCATTTTCCTCTTGTGGGCTTTTCTTGATGTTCAAAAATGATCATTAAGTTATCAACCTCAGTCTTTTTATGTCCATGTCATGCCAAGCTCACAAAAACGTTACAAGAAAGAATGTTAGAAACTATGTTTATGTAAGATTGCCATCTTGCTATGTGATAAAAACACCAACATCGTCTTATTTTTCTTATTTTTCCGTCTCAATTGCAAAAGAAATGGATTCACTTTTTAAAAATTTGTAGTTTCAGCTACATGCTCTCTCACACACACATCATTATTATCATCATGTGTTACATGTACTCTAATATATACCACGACTAAAGCAAGCTAACGTAACCGCGCGCGCACATACACACACTCCACTCGTTTCATTCCTTTGAATTAATTCTTCGACCATATTAGGAGAAAAATTTTCCTTTTGGGTTGGTGTTGCTGATGATGATAAAGAGCATGTAAAAAAATTAATCCTGTTCCCATTTTCTTCTCTAAACGAAAGAAAACTGGATGATGAGTAGTAAAATGAAATGGTTGTGGACAAATTTATGTGACTCGTTTATGAGTTACGTTTCCCGTCTTTGACCTGAATGATGGTTCATCTCGTCGCAGGATGAGTAATAAGTTCACATTTATGCATTATACAGTTTAACAAAAACAACTTGACTATATCCTCTTCTGCAATTTGATCTCCTTTGTATCCGAGTTGGTATACATATATCCCCTCAAAATGCGTGTTCAGCAAAAGTAACATTTAATGCACTCTAACAAAAAAATCTGATGGAAATGTAATTGCAGATGCAATGAGTTCATTTCCCCAATCCATGTCCGACATCACTCTAAAGTTAAGCAGGAACACGATAATGGCAAGCAGCAAACCTCGCCTTTCTCTCGTTGCCGTCTTGTGGCTCATTTTTTGATTTTCTCGTCATCGTCATCATCCTCATCCTCTGCATGTAACAACATCTCGGCTAACTAAAATGTTTGCTCAACTTGTCCGACAAGATGAGAAGGACGGACGGACGTGACGTTTATAATGAAACCGTCCAGTAGTTTGCAGTTACTGTTACAAAAAAAGGTTTTACGCAGTAGCGGCAGCCGCCTAACTTTTCTTACTCAAAATCAGTTAAAACGTCTGCTGTTTTTTTTCTTGATGAGGTTCAGTTCGCTTGTAACTACTTTGCTTCTGGATTCTTCAGGCATGTTTTTGCTCTGCGCCGTGGCCGCAGACATGGCTTTTGGCACAGCGTGAAGCCTTAACGCTTCCAGGTTAAACAAAAAAAAAATACTTGGAAGCTGGAGAAATTAAGTGGATCGTAATTTCAGGGTAACAAAATGTATAATAATGTGAGCGCTCGTAAATATGAACAAAGTACAAAATTAAAGGGCTGTGCAGAAGCATTTGCATTTTGGGAGTTTTTTATTTTCGTCATTTTGATGAACACCAGAAAAAGTTTGTTACTGACTGTTTGACCGTTTTACGCATTTAAATTTATTGCTTTGTTAGTGTTACACACACGGCACACTAATTGTCAATAGGCTATGATGCGGTAGTCAAAAAATGAGGGTGCTGCTGCTACTGCACTGGTCGTCCTCTGTCTGGAATATAGATTTGTATCTAAAGACGTAGCCCTAATTTTTAAAAAAACAAGGGAGTATGCGCCTATATTTTACTTGAAAAAGAGTTCCCTGCTCAGTCGCACCCTCAGGAAAAAAGTTATTCGCGTCACGTCTGTTATAAAATGTGAATAATAACAATTAAGTTTGGTTTTTGCTCAGAGAACATATATTTTTGTTTTTGGTTTATGATCCTCAAAAATGGTAGAAAGGAGACGAAATTTATTAGCGAGTAAAAAAAGAAAATCTTTTTGGCTTTACATTCAAGGAGCACAAAGTCACTTCCACCCTTACGCAAAACAAGACGTGATGGTGGTAGTGGTTGTGGCAATTGTGGTCTTTTGAAGGAATGTGCGCATAGAATGCAACGTAGAAGCAAAGAATAGTAGTCCGCGTCGTCAATAGTGGGAAATAAGCAACAGGCAAGGTACTACTACCATCATCACACCAGTTCAACTAGAAGATCAATAGTAAAAGTTTCTCGCAGTACATTGATTGCAATGTGATAATAGCAACGAGGCTGCATTTTTCTGTAGAAACTGAAAGGATGTGGCAGCATCAGGGACGTCGTTCAGTACAGTAGTCAAATGAGAATTTATAATGTACACGATTATATGATTACACAAAGAAGGGGCAATAAATAGAGGGAGGAATCGAGCAAATAATAATAATAATGATAATAAATATTCATGTTATATGACTGTTACACCAATATACTGTGCCCAACAGTTATGAGAATGTATAAGCAGGGCAGTTATGTAATGAACATACAAACAGGAGGACATGCATAAAGTAGAAAGCGTATATAGGAAAGAGGAAAGGAAAAGGAACAAGTAAAGGATTTTTTCCAACAAAACACTTTGCTTACTTGCCGTCTTAGTACGTAAACACAATTTTCTTTGTATACAACTTTTTACATAACTTATATTACGTCTTTTCGAAAGAAAACCATCGCTCTTTAATTAGCGCACCACATACCGCCATCGTCAAAAAGGATTGACTGCGGATTAGATTGGGATTGAAAATTTGACTGTTTGGGCATGTTCTTTCCCCTGAGTTATTTATGTGAGCTGGGACATAAATTGTTGGCAAAATATCACCGCAACGGAGCACCGCTACTACTACTGCTATACAGTATCATATAATGAGAAAACAAACGATGGCCGTAAGTGTATATCCGGTACGAGGTATAAAGTAAACATCATCGGTTAATGACAATAGGTTAAAGATGCATGGTTTCTTTTGCTCCATGAGGAAGCAGAAACCGGAGAGAGAGAGATCGAAAGAGATGTGATCTTTGGAAAAGTTGGGCAAAAAATAGTATGACGTTTGAATTGTATTGACGTGGTAGCACAGTTTTACGTCGTAGAATGGCGACCTCTCCCTAATGGTTCAGGCCGATGAATTTTGTAAAAATAAAATGTGAATAGATTAGGAAATTATATTTTTACACTTTTCTCAACCTTCTTGCCTACCACTTTTCTATGTTACATGTCTCTATTGATTTGCAGCCTTCCAAATTGTCTAAAAAATATATATAGCTATAATGTGTCTCTATTGTTTCTGAACAACATCAATATTGAGTGGTGTGTGGTTCCACATCCGTTAATTTTCTGTTTTTACGCAACAGTGAAAATGAAAAATTACTTATTTTGTCTGGAAATATACAGTAGTCTATACGTGTGNAGTCTATACGTGTGGATTTCGGCTGTAAATTGCAAGAAGAAGAGTGAAACGGGAATTTATTGCCAATTTCTTGTAAACTACAATCAGAGATTACACACTACATGCAAACATACAAGTTTATACTGCAAACAACGAGTTTTCCCCCTTGATATTCTGTTTTTGCTGAAAGACATGGCAGAGGAACTAAGGGAGATAGAGGGAGAGACGAGGAGCAAAAAAAGAACATTTATTAGATGATTGTGTGAGTAATGTACAATTACGCAACTTGTAATTGCCGTTGCACTGCACCGAACTACACATATCATTCATTCGGAGAATTGCTCACTTTGAGCATTTTTTCCTCGTTTCGTCTTTTTGTATTGGTACTACTACTTGCTACTGCTCCTTTCTGATGGCACCTCACGCTCCTGTGTGATGTTGTATACTACTGATAAAATGTGCATGCTCGATTACATATGTGCACATTTTGTATACGCCATGTATGTTTGTTGTAGAAAAAGCGTATAAATTGCATGTATTGTATATATTATCATTAGTCATTGTACAGTTTTGTAGTGAAACCCCCTCAGCCAAAAAAGTAATATAGCAATAGTAATAATATTCAATAATGGCAGGGGCAGACAGCAACAAAAGAGTTGGCTTTGTTAGCGTCGTCCATAAAGTAAACTATTTTCTTAATCTTTCAAAAAGTTTTCTCCCCGGTCTGAATACAAAACAAAATGAATTGCTTTTCGTACATCAACAGCAGGAAGATTTAATGAAATTTATAGGATGAAAACCAAATCAAAGGTGGAAAAAAGGCCACAGAATGGGAATTCTCGCTTGGTAATGGTAACGCAGTTTAAGAAAATGCTCGCGGATAAGTTATTGCTGCTTCTGCTGAAGGTTGCTTTGTGATCAACGATGACGACGACGATGATGATGATGAAGAAGAAGAAGCTGGAATAGGATTTTTTTGCTGCGCTTTCTTGAAAATAGTGTCTCTTATTTTGTTATTGTGCTCTGTGTTGCTCTTATTGTTACACCCAGAAGCAGTTTTACGTTTTGGACTACTTTATGTTGCATCAAGCCCATTATGAATTAACGAGAAGGAGCGCGCATCCTGAGAGCAGAAGACGACGAAGAAGAATGAGATATTCTAACATAAATTTATCAGAAAATGTCAATTTTCTTTTTGAGAAAATTTAACTTTTTTCTCGTCTTGTTGCATTTAGTAAAACAGTGCCCTGGGAGAGAAACGAGATATATCCCTGTACATTGCCCCAGCAGTACCACCACAACAACCACGGCAGCTCATTCATCCAATAAAAATGTGATATTCTCCTTGAAAAACGAGCTTAAAATGATATACATTTTAGCATAACAAAAGCAACTTTTTTTACCATTTTTTCCTAAGCATATTTCAATTCTTTCTGGTTGATCTTCTTCTCACGACAACCGATAAAGTAATGCATTTGGATTACGCGCGGAGGTTAATAGGACGGTCCAGACTCTCCACGAGTAGTGAGCTTTCATTATTATTATTTTTCACTCTTTTCTCAAGACTTTGCTCATCATTTTGGTCCTCTTTTCTTCGGGAAGCAGGAGAAGAAGACGAAGAAGTGGGGAAAAACTGGTTTGACCGGGGCGTTGTCTCTGTGTGTGCACTTCTTAAAGGATTATCAAGCATGTAGTTCATAAATGTGAATCCTTGGCTCAATAAGTATGTATTTATATAGATGCATAAAATGATGAGGATCATCATCATCCCCGTCATGATCACAGTAGCAAGGTAAGTGGAATGAGGAAAAATGAGGAAAAAGTAAAGTATAACATCAGGCAACTTTTTAAAAGTCTTTGAAACAACTAATACTGGTATCAAATACAAAGAAGCTAAACCAAGTTTTTTCCACTTTTCTTTTAAAAAATGAAGCTAATAAACGGACGACCACAACAGATATATTTATTAGGTTTGGGGTATAACTTATTGTGTTGATCAAAATGTGCGGGTTGGTGGTTTTTGGGAGGATGATTACGAAGCTGATACATATACGCCATAATATACATATATTTATTTGCATCCCATGATGTGTGTGTGTAGTATATACCTATATAGTCCTGTATAAACGTGTCAATAATAAATGACTTTAGTGATCTCTTGTATGACTTACAACGGCAGGTAGGCAAGTGGCACAATAATATCATTAGAAAACCAATTGGTTTACCCGTTGCTCTTGTTTTTCCCTGTCTGGCTTCCATCCCGCTTTCTGCCACTGCTGCAGTTTTTCATTTCGGGATTTTACTCGCTTGCTTTATACTTTATACTCTCTTCTGGAGGAATACACAAATTTGTTTTAAGAAAAAAAGCTTTATGTACTACGCGCACCGACACCGCCGTAAAAAAACAAGATTCGGTCGGATCAAAATCCTCACAAATCGTATATAAAGCCAATAAAAAAGTAAAAAGATTCACTTTTATGCACAGCTACCCCAAACCTCGGCGTTTGACGCTGATGATGATGCTGTCAAATCAAAAATTGAAACAACCGAAAAAAATGCTCAACTTTCAATCCAAAAGCTTTTCATCTTTTGATATATTGCACAAACTGTGCTACTTTGTATTCTGCTCCTGTTTAAATATTCGTTTTTTGTATGAAAAGTCCATTGTGATGAGCATTAACTCAGAATTCAACATCATTTGCGATCATGATGAAGTCGGTGTTCCAACTCTGTAATTTCCACTTTTTTCTTCCTTTCTCCTACACGACGACGGCGACGTTCCCTTTCCTTTTTTGTTTTTTTAGCGAAACATGCTTCTCAATAGCGCTGTGAAGCAAGTACACTTTTTGAATAGCATTATTATTTAGTGCTTATTTATTATAATGATTGCTACATACTCTTTTAACCGCACAAAATAACAATTATTTTTCACGGAAAATGAAGAATTAAGTATCTTTACGGTGGCATTCATAAATATTTTAAAGATTTTTCTCAATTTTTCATGACCACGAATTTCTTTCCTGATACATCTCTTACCCCTTGCTGTTTTTCACCTTGTTTTACACAGATGTGTTGAATACAATCACAACTACATCACTTTTTCTCCTGTAAAAAGCATTCTTTGGTCCGGCCCTTTTTTCTTTGCTCTCGAGCTGATACAAGAAATATTTAATGTGTGTACATTGTACATACCTCACACCGCCTATATACATATGTACAGTTCATAGCTCCTTCTCGAAACAACAGTTTTTACAGTGTGCGCAGTAAGTAGCAGTGTAAGCAGCAACAACAGTAGCCCCGTCACTTTACCAACAACAGAAGCCTCACCGCATAACATAAAATTTTTGTACAAAAAATAAGCATAAATGTTGAGTTTTTTTACCCTCTCCTTATATTCTTTTTCATCATTATTACAACATTACATCACCTCACTTACGACGACTACTACTACTACTACCACCACCACCGGCTTTTTCTTTTTGCCAAAAGAAAGGCTTCATTTTTCTCTTCGTTTCTTCTTCCTCGTGTTTTATAATAATGACCAAATCAAACAACATAATCAAGTGGATTTCAATGGGAGTCACTCATTTACGTACTTAGTAGAAAATATGTTTATTAACTACCATCACCACCACCATCACTGCTCATCAATAAGATAACATCCTTTTTCGCCGATATAGTGGCGTACCACTTCATGTAGAGAGAGAGAGAGAAGAGAGGAAAAGCTTTTTCCTTTTGTTCTAAAATCTTCTTCATCTTCACGGTTTGCATGGCCAACAAAAAAACGCTTCAAGAGAAAAAATCACGTTTTTAACTCAGCATAGCTCTCATCGTCGCATCACCCACTATGTGTGCACTAATCATCATTGCACAGTCATTATTATCCCTTAATACTTGCTTACTTACTTAATGTATTTTCCTATCGCCACTCATCCAACTGCAATCCAATCTGCTGATGCATACTTATTATTGTTATTATTATATCTTTACCATAACTATTATTACCCGTGGACAGGTATGCATTCGTACGCAGTGAAAAAAAAATCTGTGCAGGTATCGCTATTTGTCGTCATTCTTGCCAATCTTTTAAAGAAGAGCACGTCACACATAGCACAGCAAACAGAAATATATTATTTCAATGACTTGCACTGCCGGAGAAAATAAAATACCTATATATGTCAACAGCATACATACGGCGAGGAATACGGGAAGAGTAGAGCAAAAAAGCATTTTATGTGTCTGTAACATGATTGTTTGGTTTTCGCTGTACAGCAAGCCGGGTTTTTGTTTAATAGATCGTGTTTTACCACAATCAACACATTGCATATCATGGTGGTGTTGGTGGCGGCGGTAGCGGTGATGATTTTTGTCCTTTTGTTTGCAGTTTATGCAGATACAATACAAGACACGGGGTGGTGGTGGTGATGTGCATTTATCTATTTAGGTATTACGCTCACTGTTGACAGAGAAGTCCATTGAATCATTCCACTTTTTTACGTACTTATTCTATTCATTGCCACTTTGTGTCAAGTTTATGCGATTTAGTGGCTGCTTTATGACCTTTCCTGTCTTCTTGACTGTCATGAAAATGATGAAGGAAGAGGATTATGAGCAGTTATTAGCTACATGGCACTAAGTATGTATATATCTCTGTAATAGTAGTATAACAATTTTATGCCATTTTCTTTTTCAAAAAATACAATACATGCATGTTATATACAGCTTTTAAAAACAAAGTGTTGTGCACTTTTTTCCTCATGTTTGCGACGTGTGTGTAAACCGTATGCAGGGATGTACGCGTGACTCTGATAATGATGCCACATTCAAAACTTATTTTCTCCTTATAATTATACGAAATAGGGGCATACTTTTACAAATCTTGTAAATTTTTACGTTGTAACTCAACAAGGAACTGATCTTTTTGCACTCGTTTAAAAATGGCCACAAACACGTCAATTTAGAAACAAACTCACAGCCAGACCGGCCACTGCTTTTGTTCATTCAGATAATAAACGCGTAATATACGGCTATTGTTATTATAATGCATAATTATGGATTATAAATACAAGCGCTGCTACAAGCAGAAATAAAAGTCGCCCCAGATAGCGACAAGAAAGACAAATGTGTACGAGACTAACTTTCCGTTACTTTTTTGTTTTTTTATTGCTTTCTGCTGCTGTTGTTGTTGAGCATATTTGACCACCAGAAATGTACATAGATATATTATTATTATTGTTCTGTTTGAGTTCAAGTAGCGTTATATTACTTCATGTGTGTTCCTTTTACTCACGTACAACTGCGGACGACGCGAAGAAATGTCCGTCCAATCGAAATTTTTTCAGGCATACATACATATGTTGAACATTCATCTCTGATAAATTTACCTACTGCCTGTCGAGTCGAATGTTGTGCATGATACATGCGATCATTTTAATAGAAACATTTCTCGAATGCGTCATTATTATTGTAGGGATGTGTACATTAACGTGCACAAATGCACATAACCACGTAACCACAAGGGTTTGTTGGTGTTGGTGGTGCAGTAGAAAGCAAGATAAACACTAAGGCACAATCTATCTATCCTCTAATAGAAATTACATTCTTAAATATTACGCTTCTTACGGATGCGATTATAATTAGCATTTTCATGCCAGATAAAGAACGAGCTATATCAGCAGTTGTTGTTGTGTTAACCAAATGAAAACTTTTCGTCTATAGTACTATAATCATTGTAGCCCGAAAAAATCTACACACATTTTAAAATTTTGTATTCACATAATATATGTGTAATGTATGAATGTATCATCATGAAGTATGTTTCTCTTATCTCATTTCCCTACAGAGCTATATAGATATAGCGTGAATAAGTTATTTCGAAAGGAAAAAGATCCTAATCAGAAAATTGACTTTCTGGGACAATTAAAACAGTTAGATTTTCTTCATGACAGGCTAAAAGTGTTTTAAGTTTTTCGGCAACTACTTCAATAATCCCAAAGAATTTGATAATGAGCATCAAGGTAGGAACTAAATTTTAACTTCTTGACGTTACAGGTATATTTAGGTGAAACCAACGTCTCTTCTTTGTATGCCTGCGTTTTGTATGCGATGAAGCGTATCTGGCAATCTGACATGTCATCACAATCGGCTGTACTTGCAGTCTGCAGAGGTATTTTCTATTCCTTGATGTGTGTATACCCACAACAGCTTGTATATAATGTATATGATTTGTATGCGGTATACCTAAACAAAAACTTACGTACAACCTGTTATTCGTAGTCCTATTACTCTATATGCGTGTACTTATAATAAGGAATTGTAGTTTTTTACTATTACCACGTCATCATCTTTGTCACCTTCATCTTGATCATCTTTATCGTGGTCTCGCGTATCGTGACATGGCACTTCTTTCCGTGAAGGTTAAATGATTTCTCGATTAGCATGCAGAGTTAAAGCGTGTGTGATTGAGTTGCCCATGTGACACATGGTAAACATACAACCGAGCGGATACACCAACGACTCACTCAACTCGCATAGGGAAGTGCTGTCTTTTGTCATAAGTTCATCCCCACAACAGTTGTCGTATGAGAGAGGAAATTGTAATAAGTTTTCATTGGTAATTCCTTTCTAACGAACTTGTTAGTTTTGTATTATGCAAATTATTGTTTTAATTGCTCGCAAAGAATTATTTCTTTATCTCGTTGGTACGCAAGCTTACGCACAAAATACTGGAGTTATTGGGTATTGCATCAGAAAGCGTAAATGAATTAATAAATTATCTGTCACCGGTCGTAATCAAGAATTAACTGTAGTGCAGAGTACAGACGTGAGTAATTAGCTGCAAAATATGCATGCTATGAAAGTTTGCACCCCAAATCAACATTTGTGTGTGTAGTGTCAACAGATATAAAAACACGCAGGGTTACAAAACTACTACTACTACAACATGAAAGCATACATTGCACGACAGTGCTACTGTCTGTCAAACTAGCCAGTTATTGTTGAAGAGTTACTGCACTGCACATTACATCAGCATTTTGTAGAAAGTATTTATGCTCATCATCATCATCATCATTATTCTTGTATGCAGAGGCGCTAACTTTAATGCAACTATTGACGCATCCAACTAGCCCAGGCAAACCTGAGTACCTGAGCAGCCTGTTCACGAAATCTATCTTCTAATTATTTAATCTCATGGTGGTGCTCTTTTAGATATCTCTCTCACACATGCTGGTAGTTACAGGTGACCGATGTGTCGTTGTCGCCACCACCGGTTTGCCTGTAGCATTTTCGTGATCTTGCTTTTGCTTTCTGCTTGCTGCTGTTGGCGAGAGTGTAAGTTAACAAGTGCGAATTAAGGATGGGACTTGCACGAACCTATTAGCCAGAATGGTTTAGGGAAGCTGCTTGCCTGCCTGTGTGTGAACAAGTCAACATCAAAAGATGTGCTGGTGTGTGTTTTTCTCGTTATTGTCTCTATTTTATACACTTGCAGTATATTATGTACTATGTACCATTGTTGGTACATTGTTGGTGATTTATTTTTTGTCATTTATTGTTTTGATAAAACAACCTGCTACATTTGTCAGGTAGATACATGTGGAACAGTAAAATTGATTTTTCTTAGATTTAATCCTGTACTAAAATCACGTATTGTCAACAATAACCTGCTTGTCTCAACAAAATTTCTCTAAAAAAGTTGAAAGTATTTGAGGTCTCATGAGAGGAAGGTCTCTTATACCTAATTCATCTGTCTTAATCTGTCTCATATGCCTATAATAACTGTATTGCACGTGCAACACTAGAGACAATAGAGCAGTTGTGCCAATTTTGTTTTTAAAAATTAATTATTTTGAAATAAATTGCAGCAACAACGTGTAGGTCTTCTTGCTCGGCAACGTGTCATTAAATTCCATTATTTATTGTTTTTATATGAATGATGTGTTTAGCATTGCACTTACAAGTGCAGCATGCCGAATTGCATATAAATTTAATGTGTTCAATGACCAGTGTGGATCATCATTATCATCATCATCATCGTCATCATTGCTTGTTATTTCTTCATAAACGCTCAAAAAGCTCTCTGCACTTTTGACTTTGGCTCGGCAAATTATTGAAGTTGTGATTAACCATTTTTACAATCATCTTGACGATCCTCTCGCCATCACATTAAGGCAAACATGTTAACTTTATATGGTTGATGATGATGATGTGAAGACTTTTATTATTGTTGTTTTATGACACCAGTGGACGAGAACGCAATTTATTAATTGGATAAATTAACTGACGGATGATGGATCAACCTCTTTATATTTACTTATAATAATAATGATAGGTCTATATGGGCGACATATTATATCAACTATGTACACACATCCACGCATATATAACTTTGCTAATATGCCACTTTTTCCCAGCAATTGAACTTTATGAATATTGTAGAACAGAGTAAACAACTTTACCATTAGTGATGCCTTGTGGTCATCATAAGCTGTTAGTTGTTAGCAGAAGCACATTGTTAGAAAAGTTGACCAAGTCGTGTTAATAACTATAATTGTAGTAAAACTTGCTATACCTCTCGCAGCAAAAAAAAAGTGGACACAATCATTCAAATGGTTGGGAAGGGCAGGTACAGTTTACGAGAGAAAAAAAACTTTGTTTGCATGTGTGTGCCTATATGTCAATAAATACTTGTCTACTCGCTGTTGTAGTGTGCTGCTGATCAAGTTAGCTATCGTTTCTCTGTGAACATATACAACCATGCTACATTGGTTAGTGTCTTCCATATCTTATCAATCTGTCAAGCTGCCCAACATATCGTAAGAGTGGCAACAAATGTTCGCTAGGTATTTCACTACTCGTTATCATTTCTTGTGTTCAATGAGTCGAAAAGCGCTCTCATTTTCTTGTTTTGTCAACGTGTCGTATCGTCCTCATCTTAAAAGGAGGAAAAACCTGCAAAGTTAAAATTTAGAGAAAAATTGGATTATATTATGGCCAGGCAAATGAGTGCTATATACATACCTACACGGCACTAATGCGCGGTGTGGTTTGCTAGAAAGATCGAAAACTACCTTGTTGACTGCCTCAACAATGTTGCCGTTGACCTGCTCTGTAAATGATAAATGACTATAAGCTGTTTTGCTAGCTTGGCTGCAGTTGTATATCTTCAGGTATATACTAAACAGTTAAAATGATAAAGAAAAAAAGGATTTTACATTTATAGTAAATCTTCATTTTTTATTAACGCCAAGTGGTAATCCAATTTACAAAGTGGTAGCAACAACCACAGCAGCAGCACACACAGCCATTCAATTTTATGAATATGACAATTTTTACTTCTGGTTCCTTCAAATTGATACACATTGCACACTGATTACTTTATTTGATTTTTTAAAGGACAATTTTATTTCGTTAAAAGGAACTTGATGGTAATGGTGTGGTGGTGGTGGAATTAGGCAAGTGTAGGAAGCTCAATTTATATGGATATTTGAGAGCAATGAACAAGTGTCGAATTTTTTTCATAAAATCTGTATAAATTGGAGAAAGCTCTCAAAGAGAACAAGCTGAGTCACAACAAAGGCACATTTACGATTAATCCAACAATATCAACATCACAAGTAACTACACAAGAATGACAACATCATCTATTTGATATTGACATCTTGTTATGCATCCATTTGGACTACCAGCAGTACCAGAGAGAGAGGGAGAGAGCGAGCAAGAGAGGGAGAAGGAGTTGCTCACAATTATTTTACCTGCCTTGGTATTCACTTTTTATATTCATCACCAAATTTTTTCTCAAAGTCGAACAAAAATCTTCCTCGTAAATTTTAACGTAAAAGAAATAAGCCCAGCCAATTTCTCACCAAACCTGTCACAAGGCTCCAAATTGTTACTTGTATATTGCGTATAAAAACCAATATTTGTATACCAGAGAACCCATAAAATATCTCTTTGTGACATTTTTATTCAAAAGTAAAATATCTTGATTTTGTTGACCATCATCGTCATCTTCATCATCATCATCATCATCACGATCATCAGTAGCAGCGTCACAGCCAACTACACCAGGATCACGACGATACGGTGATCATGATGTTATTGAACAAAAAAACAGGCAAAAAATGCGGTATTCTCTTTTTTCTTGGGAAAATCTTTAAGCGAAAGAAAATGATTGGAAAAGGTGATAAAGTCAGCTACTAACCCAATCTACTGCGTTAGTAAATTTACATACACATACATAAATACATACATGTACCTACACACTACCTCCATTATTATGTATACTATGCCACTTATTTTTCTCAAATCTCATCCCACCAACATTGTTGCAGAAGGAGTAAAGAAAATTGAGAACTTGAAATCATTTTCATCGTCATTATTATCATCATTCTCCTCATCTTCGTTTTTATCCCGTTTTTTTTCTTCCTTTTTCACTTAATCTGATATCAAATGCCGTGGCATGCCATCATGTCAGATGGTTCACCAGCAGAACACAGACCACGTTACATTTATATTAAGTGTATACCTTCGTACGCACATACACAAACAACATATAATATTCCAATATTTTATTACCATTACACGCAACTAAATTGGATTTAATTCATAATATTCATTAAAGACCATCATCATCATCATCGTCGTCGTCGTCATTGATGTTACCACATTTGTATGACTACTAGAGAAACGATAAGCTCCCACAAACAATAGCTGCTGCAACACACTTATAGAGATGCGCATGTAAATAAATGACCCAACTGGATTTTCTTCGGGGACGATTACAAAGATACGGCAAGAAGATTAAAAAAAGATGTTGTGGTTGTCTCTTTCCTTTTGTTGTAGTCTACAACATCAGGATTCGAGTGGCAGCTGTAGTAGTAAATGCTTTGCATACTACCAATAACTGACACTGCCACCACCACCAGCACGACGACGACGACGACGACACACCATTCTGCAGAGCAAGTATTGCTACTGCCCTGCACTGCTGCTACTACACCAAAAGCGCTTGTTTCCGATCTTTGTCTTCTTGTGTGAGCTCCTCTCATGAAACCGTGTGGTGTGGTTTATTTTTTTAGGTTAAAACTTAACCCGTTAGATTATAAAGTTCACAAAATAATGTGTGTACATTTTTTGGTAACTTGTCTTGAATTTTCTGTAATAAATTGAATATATATAGATAGATTCCAAGATGATTTTATTATAATTGTACGGCTGTAATAAGAATGCAAGTACAGACACAATATGCGCATTTATAACACAAGATTCTTATCTAAGAGGATAATAAAACAGCTTGAGAGTCACGTTTTTACACAGTAATTTTGTTGTGATTCTAGCTACCGAAAAAATTGTTGTGGCTTCTCTTTAATAATAATAAAATATAAAAATCCCACGTTTCACAAAACCACAGACAGCAGGAAAAGAAGTAAAAAATGGAAAAAGAGAGATAAAAAAAACTGCAGTAGCAGTGTTGTTGTGTAGCATACAGTCATTATTACCATAATGCGAGGAGGACCAAGTAGTGTAGCACTTGTTGAACGAACGGGAAAAATTGTACAAGAGCGCATCGTTCTCGGTGGGGCATATTTTCTCAAGTTGTGCGTGAATTTTGTAAAGAATACGAGGAATAAGTAAAGGAGACAAGGACGTTTTAATATTGAACTCATCATCATTATTCTCATCATCATCATCATTTTAAGAGATAATCTTCATATTTTACGAAAAACTAGAAATTCCGGGTCATAACCACGCGGGTGGTTTTTAAACATGATCAGTTTGCTTACTTTTTTGCTTAACTCTGGCCAAGCAAAGAAGAAAAAATATCCAACTGCACTTGATACAGTTTAATCGGTGCTCTATATATATAATAATAATAATATTACACTTAATAATATAATTTTTATGCAGTTCACTCTCAACTCTTAACCATTTATTATGTTTCCTATTCTGGTTTGTGCGCACCGATGATCTTGTATTATGGAGCCACTTTAAAACATATACCTATATGTATCCACCTAAAAAAGTAGCTTGAAAGGCAACAACGAATTACATCCACGTTTTGCTCCGCGCGACTTGCTTGCTTGCACTTGACCTGTACATAATCATCTCTCTCGATCCTCGTCGCGTCTCCACTTTTTCCTTTCTCCTTCTTTTCGTAAAACATCTTTTTGGCTCCATTCAACACAAAACAAAGATGAAAATTTCGTTTATTTTGATTACCACAGATTATAGAGTGGAAGGAGCAATTTTTTTCGCATTGTTTCAATAAAAATTACTTCAATAAACTATGTGGCTAGACATGACATAATGCTAATAAAATCATGAATAAATATCCTGTTAGTTGAGTTTATTCGTGGATGTGGTATAGATAATCCAAGAAAAAAAATACAGAAAAAAACGACTGCTTCTTTGGTACTCAGGTGGAGTTGTTATGCTTTTGTTCATGTTTTTACTTGTTTTCACTACGTTTTTTTATTTATTCATTTTTATCCTTTTCTTACGACTAATAACAATTCTTGACTGTATATTGACTTGTTATGTGCTTTTGTATAAAAACGCACCGATAACTTTTTACTTGCGCGCGCAGTAGTGTAGCAATAACAAAAGGAGTTGTGAAAAATAAAACTGACTTTGACAGGTGAAAAGCTTCTGCCGAACGAAAAACAGCACCATGTTAAATTGACAGCGCTTCGATGTATAAAAAATATAAAGATCATGGTTGTTATTATTATTGTTATTAAAGGGGAAACTGGCAAAAATGTTTTTTTTTGTAACAAATATCTGTTACTTTTCTTGTATTTCTATTATTTTAGCCTGCTCACGATCAAGACACGATTGATGATTACTTTAATAAATTCTAGAGCAGCTAAACGTTCACCTCGTTATGATTAAACAGTCGCGATGAAGAAGGGAAACGAGAAGGATATGCCTAAAATCAAGTTCAGCCCAAGTTCAGGTTTATTACTATTATTATCGTATCTTATGGTATCCCTCTTTTATACCAATTTATTTTGAAAATTTAAATAAAAATCGATATATTTATCCTTAGGTATCGGTATCTCTCTCTCTCCCTGTGTAAAATTTAGTTTGATTCGCACAGAAGCACATAATCAAATGTATTATAGATAGGAGAGAATGAGAGAGATTATGAGAAGGAAACACGAGAAGCTTTTGCCTGTCTGCTACAGTTCAAATAAGCCTCATATTCAGATCAATTTATAAAAATTCGTAGTTTTTCGCCGTCTTTTGTAATAAGGCCCATAAAATACATTTTGCCACATGATATGATTGTTCGTACAAAAGGTCAATTGCTTACACAAAAATTCTTTTTTTGATTACGCTTGAGTTAGCCTGCCGCAACCATCAACCGTCATGTCTTTCCTTTCTCCTCTCTCTCGCCAAAAATTCTTTTCAGGATGAATTTATGCTAAACCAGCCAATTTAAAAGAAACATTTTTTATTCTTGATTCTTGAAAGTTTGCTTATTCCTTGCAAAAAAAGATTATTTATTGGGAGTAGGTACATTTTCTTGTTCTACAATGTCTGCTCTGAACAAACTAAATTTTTCTTTGAAAAACCCCAACTTACATAATAGTTTCGTCCCACTACATTGGCATATCTTCACCAATCTTTACTCATATATTGAAGAGAGTGTATATGTGGTGGAGTGTCGATACACTTTATTCCCTCTTTGTAAATTCCTTTAAAATTTTGAAAGTGTAAAAACGCCACACACATTTTTTTACCTTTGCCTTCTGTGAAGAATATGTCATTTTTTATCTTTAATAAGCGACTAGTTGACTGGTGTGTTGCACCCCCCTTTTTTTGTGATTATTATTGCAAAATACTAGAAAAAAAGAAAAGAAATAAGCTTCTGTGCGAGAATGTGAATTTCCCACTCTTCTTTTCTGATATACACCATCATCGTCATATCATCCCATTCTTCTCTTGACGTTTTACCTTTTACAGCAATCATAATGGCCGTCTTGAGCTACCCTTATTAACGAGATTAGGCTCGTATATCAAAAAAATGGGAAAGGTACAAAAAATGTATAATATGGAGTAGGTAATATGCGTACACACAATAAGCGAGCAAAATAATAATAATAATAAATAAGTCCAACCATGTGTTCTTCATCTTTTTACTATATGCACAGGTAAAATCACTTCCACACGACAACACCAATAATATTATTAGAAGAATTCACAAGACACGTCTCGGCCTTGCTTGTACACTTCAAGCACTCTGCTGGCATTGCATGGTCCCTCGCGCTGCCATGTTCTCTTTCTTGATATGAAAACTATTTGTACATTTTTATTAGTTTTATGGGCAAGTAGGCAAGAAACAAGGTGATCGTTTTGATCTCTCACTTGTTCAAACCCATTGTGAGCTTCTTTGTACACCAGACAGTTTAGAAATCTCCAAATTATCAATAATACTAACATGATTATTATTATAATATTGCTCCTTATATTGCTGGCCAGCTACCACCACCAAACACGAAGAAAATAATAATAACTAAACGTGAAGAAGATGAAGAGAAAAAAAGCTCTCAAGTTTTTGGAGATTGGTGTGTATGGACATATCAATGCTTTTGGCTAGGGCTTGACTTTTAACTTCTCTGCTACTGAGGAAAAGGAAATTTTCTCGTGTTTTTCTTGAGCTTCTTCTTAAAAAGGAGTAAACTCGTTTTCCTCTTTTTCGTGAGTAAAAATCAGCCAGAAGCTATGAAGGCGGGTGTATGGCATACATACTAGAAATGTGCGCACATGGACGACGACGACATCTGAAGATGGTCTAATGGGTGTATGTTTTGGGAGCCACGCCGAAGTAAAATTTGACTTTTTATCAAGTGTACTACTGGCAGAAAAAATACTTCTCTTCACAGTGTGTCTTCACAGTTAGTCTCCACATTGCTGGGAGTCTGGGAGTTTTATATAGTCAAATTTGGGCCACGAGTAGCATCAAAAAGTGTTCATTGATACGTAGAAAGTTTGGTTTGAAATTTACATTTGTGTATAAGGTATATAGAATACAACCACACAAGCTGCTGCTGCTTATGGTGAAAACAATATAATGAGTAGAGAAACTGTTAAACGAGGAATTTAAATAAAAATGAGGAGATTTGTGCGTAAAAAACGTGCATGCACACACGTATGGTCTTTCCTCCAAGCATATTTATATATATATAACTCGTATTATTGTTTTATGTCTGCTGATAATATTTTATGCATATATTATTCATATAGGTAGGTATTATAATTACAGTCTAGTTTTATCAGTTAGAAAGGCTCTGAAAAGTGAGTGGAGTGAGGGTAGGGATAAGAGAGCTGTCCATCTTGAACGAGTCAAATATAATTCTTGTTTGCTACTTTGTTACTTACTCAAATTTTTAACCAATTTACCTACTACACAGACATCCTTTAGTAAAGCTAATCTCCGCTTGTATACGATGTTCACACTCAGGTAGCCGACACGGCTGACTACTTGTACTACCAGACTACTCACGACGAAAATTGTTAGGATCAAACTGATGATTAGGTGATGGCTCATGAATTTCATGCTTTCATGAAAAACGGCAAGGCAATGAATGAATAAATTTAAGTAAAAAGCATGACAAGAGGCAAAATATCTATACATTATTTAATGACCGATACATACCAAATTTTCTCCCAATACACAAACACACATCATGCACGGGTAATAACAATAATAATAACCTGACTCTACTTTGTGTTTTCGGGCTGTTTTTTTATTACGTGTGCTTAAGGCTCATTATGGTTTTTTTTGTCAAAAAAAGATTGTCTCACTAGCGTAATATGTGGTTGCTTTTGTAGACAACTACTTACTTTTTATCTTCGGGCTTGACACGTCAAGATTTATTCTTCCAACCGTGTAAATTCGATTGGAGAGGAACTGGTATTTATTAATGGACACGTACTGAGCATAAACATAGTGGACACAGTAGAGAGAAAAGAGAAGAAGAAGCAAGTTCACAACAAGTTCATAGACCACCACCGATCGTCATCTCATCATCATCATCATGAACCATATAAAAGTTCAGCTACTTTTTTGCTACCACATTTAATTTTTTCACGTTTTGCTGTAATTTTAGAATAATATGTACATGCTCTCTCAGACAGGACACAGGAGCAGTCGAAACTGCTTTGTATTGAATATGCAAATTACGTAGCAGCATTTTTTTTATACCTCGGCACAAACAAAAACAATGACAGTAGCGATGCAGGTGATGGTAATGTGCAATTGTTAGTAAGTACCAAAATTATTACA
>JAHZNB010002483.1:0-17259 GCA_027744295.1 Callyntrura guangdongensis | reverse complement strand
ATGTATAGAGAGTGATGGAATAATTTATACTTAAACACTTGACTTGACGTCGTGTTGATGGCATAGCTATGTTTGCTTGTGTACTGCGTGTTGTGCATGTGAGCAACCAAATCTATATCCAGAGTGTGCCTACTTTTATTGAAAAGTATGGCACAAAAACAGAAAGATGATCAACGGTCAACAGATATATATGATGTTAATACTTTGAATTCTCATTAAAAAGAAGAAAGCTATTAATTTTGTTGTAATGGGTTATCAAATGTACGATTTACTAAGCATAGGCAATAGGTAATAAACTAATGGATAATCAGGTTAACAATGCACCGTTGTTCAATTGTTGCTAAAATGATTGAATTAATATGTCGTGATTTACGATAAGACCAGTCAATTAAAACATTCATCTTATAATGCAGCAACATATGTGGAGTGTCCTTCGAGCCGAGTCATATTTATTATGCTAGCCCAACTTACATAATTTAAGAAGCTCCTTTAGTGTGAACTATGAAAATCATGTACGGCAGAACCATCACATTTTGTGTGCAAGCTTAACTACTGGCGTCTTCTCGACAACTTTTGTTTAAAATTTTATGATCTGGATGGTATAGTTTGTTTGCACGTGACAAAATGTTGCTGCAAAACATGTGGCCAAAAGTAAAGTGTCTTCTTTACGACCATGATTTTATGACTCATATTTTTATGTGAGCTCAAAATTACACACTGGTTGTAATTGACGTATAATAATATTTATACATGTGTGTGGTACGAATTCTTAAGGGAATTAAATATTTCAAGTTCAATTCTAATTTGATTATCCATATAAGGACTTGTGCACTTTTCACATGTGTCATACGTACATACGTGGTACGTTGACAGTTTAATATTTTTTCAACAAAGGCTTATGACAATATGACGCAAACAATCCTGTCACTGCAGACAAGGCGTAAGAAGCATAACTGTAGTCGACTAGTCAGTGCAACTGATATCCTTATTAAACATGTACCTAAGTCGCCTTCTGATCAATAGGTAGTATTTTTTTCAAATTTCATTCATGGAATAAGACTGTACTTGACAGTAAAAGCGAAACCATCATGTTTTTTTCTTTGACAAAAATGGCGTTGTAGCAAGCAAAGAAGATAACCTAAATAAAGAAATGATCGAAGAATTGAGTTTTACAAGGCTCACTACTGACAATACACTCTGTCTGATAAGTACCTAGCTACTAACTCTATTCACAATCAGTCAGTTGACAAGCTAGTAGTGGTCAACAATATTCTCATGGCTTATCAAGATCATTCATCAACAAAAAATGTGTAGCACTTGCGCAATAGATGCGCACGGGAATGTTGAATGTAAGCTACATGTCCTCTATTTGATAATAATTGTATTGTAACTGGCGTCTTGTGTAAGGCGCCAACTTCTTAGCCCAACAAAAGAGTAAATTCAATGTAAGCTTGCGCTGAGTAAGGGTGTTGGTGCGACCAAGCCAGGAGAGGTTTGTGTACATTCATTATCATTGTCATTACGTTACTTTTATTAAGATACAGTTACCACGCTGTTCAGACAATCAAATTAGAATGAATAGTTTACTCCCAAAAAAATTTAGTCTTTTGTACCACTAAAACTTGCATGAATTCCAATTCCTCTGTACGTTTGACGACTTTATAGCGTATACAGGTATTATTGAGATGTCCTAAAGTGTTTACCCAAAATGTTAACATTGAAAGAATGCTTTTATCTTTCGCTGTTATTGATATTTAATTCAATAATGTCGGCACAATATTAGGAAATGGTATTGTAAGTAAACAGTGAAAATAACCAAACGCTCTTTTATGCTAAATTAATAGTGACGTTACTGACGTTCCTTTTTAATACTATTACGCCATGAAGGCGCTATTGTCAGTTAAGAAACCGTGTAAACACTAGTACATGGTATGAGCGTAATACACTTTGTTTGTTGGCCTTCTCAGGATTTTAAAAACTGAATACCGCTGAGTTTTTTTTATCCATTTTAATACACTTGAAGCGTGATGACGAACGCATTCACCTTAGCGGAAAGCAAAAAGGAGACTATAAAATAAGTGTACCTTAAACATGTATTCAAATTCAAAACAGTCACAGACACAACATGTGGATCAATCTAAAGAGAAAATTTTAAGCAACTGGTATTGTTTGTGGGATAAATATGCATTATCTGTTGAGTAGTTATTCCTTGAAGGTCATTTGGGCTCATTATTAAAAAACATGCTTACCGTTTTTCCTTCAGTACTACCTATTCCTTCATTTATGCTTGTATGAGTATAAGATACCTGATTATTGGTGGAAATCTGCTGGGAGTTAAGTAAGGGAAGTCATAAATTTTATGAGATGAAAACTAAAAAATGTGTGTGAGGTTTACAAATAATGACTTACCTAAGTTATTGGTGCTAATTTTAAGCATCTTTTACTCCCCCATATTACAATAAGGTTGAGTAATTTCGTAAAAATTACGACAAAATGTAAAAAAAGGAAAAGTAAATTTGCGTTCGTACTGTACCTAGAAGATGTCAATCATGTACTCATCTCTGAAGATCATACTTAGGTGATAAATAATTTATAAGCTTTTCAAATTCGCAATACAAAATTTTAAGTATTGTTAAAACATGAAATCCCTATACTACTGCAAAAATTTCTTCAATAATGACAAACGACGCACTGTGCAAAGTCAGTGGGTCATTTTAATGCTTTCTACAGTTTACCGTACCATTCATTACACTAATTGCTGTATATTTACGACCAGGCATTATTGAAAGTAGGTTACGGACACTTTTAAAAGTTAAACCATAATCATATAGGTACTGATGGTACTATATACCTGATTTGATTTATTTTAATCGCTAATAATTAGTCATTGGGGTGTCCGAGTTTATGACGACTGTTTTATCAGCTTTGAGAATACCGGCACAAGGAAAGGCGTTCATAATGACGTGTTAATAGATCATTAACGGTTATGAAGACACAGCGAAACGGAAAAAATGTTGACCCATTGTACAGAAAGGCAAGTCATTTGTTTTTTTCTAAACCAGTAAAATAATGATTGATTACAGAAAACTTTAATATTAAACTAAAATATAGTTGTACAATGTGAGAAAAAAACTCAAGAAATTTTTGGAATCCGTCGCATCGTCCTTTGGATGCTTTGGCGGCTTAAAATCATGTTAAGGGAAATTTAAGTGTAATTGAGTCATTTGGTTTCCTTCAACATTTGAAAGCTGCATTTTGTAATGCCCATGTGTACAGTAACCCTTTATATGTAGCTAATTNTTTGGTTTCCTTCAACATTTGAAAGCTGCATTTTGTAATGCCCATGTGTACAGTAACCCTTTATATGTAGCTAATTTATCAATTTATTCCGTTTTATTATTTAAAACTCTATGTGGAAATTGTGTTTCACCAAAGTCGCCAACTAATTGACGTTGAAAATTCTAAGGAAAAACTATTACTAGACGCACGTTATTTGTGGTGTGTCAGTCAGCCAATAGAAAAAAGCACGTATCAGTTAGGGCTTTCATGTGTGTTTGTGCAACGGTAATAGTAATTGAATACCAAATTACTTTTAAAAATGTTAATGGAACTTAACCAAAAATTATACATCCTTGAACCAAACTTGATGATGATGGTACTTTATTCTCCTCAGCCGTACAACAGCAACTCAGAAGAAGCTCATTGTTTTGGCATTAACGAAAAGGCGTGATTGATAAAATGTGGTTTAGGGATTATGTAGCTTTAATGGTTTTATGTTCTACACCTCTCTTCTTA
This sequence comes from Callyntrura guangdongensis, assembly GCA_027744295.1. Classification (NCBI taxonomy): domain Eukaryota; kingdom Metazoa; phylum Arthropoda; class Collembola; order Entomobryomorpha; family Paronellidae; genus Callyntrura; species Callyntrura guangdongensis. The sequence continues at coordinate 13,464 of JAHZNB010002483.1, read as the reverse complement.
GAACTCATGCAAAATTGAAACATGTTTATCATTTCTTTTACTATTACGTATGCATCAAAACAAAAAAAATTGTACCGTTTTTGGCAAGTTGTAACTGTAATGATTAATTTCGTTGATTCTTTTAACGTTCAACAGGGCCCAACATCACGAAGTGAAGTTGCCACAAAATTTCACCTGCGATGACTGCACAATCCGGCTTTTACGTCAAGCTTCGGAATGGGCAAATAATTACAGGTTCTGGTCCTGCGCTGATGTGGACATTGTTCCTCAAAAGAAGTACCGAGAAACCTGCAGCGGACATGGACGAGCTGTAGCGGGAAGATGTGTTTGCAATAAAGGTAAGCCTGGCACTAATACAAACAAAAATACAGAAGACGAACCAACCTAATACAAACATCAGTTAGTAGTTAGTAGCCGAGCTTGATGTCCCCTCGGCATTATGAAAGACAACCACGACCAATTTTTAAATGCAAAATCCGATGACATGGCTAATAAATTATACTTTCAAAAAGTAGTAGTCAACGTGCCTATTACCATTATTTGAGTAATGCAAGTAGAAGATGGCGTTTTTTTCTTCGTTTTAACGACCGCAGTCCAACCTAGGTTATTGTAGGGGATAGCATTTTATAGCAGTAAACTTAATGAAGATTTAACTAGTCACGTTAATACATAGTAACTTTTCTGAACATATTATAGAGTGGCTTAATAGATAGGCTACATTAACGAGTAGATACTAGAGAATATACCTACGTGTTTATTACTTGCTTTCCGCTGCGTTTGTTGTGTATGTGATATCCCCACAGCGCCACAGGCAGGAGAAAGCATAACGTACGACACTGACGTTTATCGGGTTACGACCCAAATTTCAACTAAATTTTTTATGCATGTAAAAGTGGTGGCAATCTAGTATATACGTAGTTTACAGGGGGAAATGTATAATTTGAAACCTTATAGCGTTGTGAATTGTGAAATAGAGATTTTGATATGAAATTATGCATGCAGTTATTGCTAATAATTACAACCCTTCACCTCACCTTTACTCTAATTTCACGGTTTCATTTCTCAAAGATTATTTTCTGAGTTTATATATTATGTATACAAGTTTCCAGTCTTACATATTTACTGCTGTGATGTAGTATGATTTTAGCCATAAAAATAACTTTGTTGCTGAAGCTGCTTTGAGGTATAACAGCCAAAAATGAATGCGCAATTTGGGGTGTAGGGTGTAGTCATTATAAAGATATACGTTTCACTTCTGCTACCAAGCTGCGTTGCGTTGCTGTAAAGCAAGTTTCTTACAATTTTAGATGAAATAGGTAAATTCAGTTTTTCAATGTAAAAACAAAAATATCTGGGCTCTCCTTGAGCTAGTTGCACAGCATTCAAGTGGTAGTGGTATTCAAGTACGATGGACTTGTGATTATCTAATGTATGCACGACGAAATTGCGATAACTTTGTTTGAAGTGCAATGCACGGAAAACGGATAGAATGAAACTAGGAGTCGAAGTCTTGAATCACAATAATGTTCCTTTCTTCAGTTGTATGATGATAAGATGTAATGATGTCCTCCGGTCTTCGTAATTTTCTCCACGATTACCTCTCAATTTATTACTATTATCTTTCAAATTACAGGCTTCTGGGGCGGACGCTGCCAGTACGAGGGTATGCAACTTTTTGATATTTACAAAAAAAAACAAGTATATCTTTCTCTTTCAGTATTGAATATATTTACAAAATTGTGTATTCGTCTAGACGAGTGTGACAGCGAAGCGGAATGCGGTGGAAATGGAAAGTGTATTGATCTACATGGCACAGCTCTTCCCAGAAAACAATGCTTCTGCAATCCTGGCTTTCATGGAGAACGATGCCGGAAGCGAAATGCTGTAAAATTACCAATTGCTAGTCAGACATTGGACTTGTCTCGGCACACCAAGAGAGAATTATCTGATCGGCTCAATCTTTATTACAAGGTACATTTTATCATAATACTCTGTCAGTGGGAGACGATTGTTTTAGGCGATTATGAAATTGAGAATATACCTTGTGCAGAAAATTCATAACATGCCTTGTTTATTTATTATGCGCCATTGTTCCTTATTCGCTCAAATGTATATAATCAAGAATTAGGATGGGTTTTTAACCCTGTGGAAATTTTCAATGTTTTAGATCATTCCTGCAGCACAAGAGGAGAAAAAGGAAATTGAGTTTGTTCTTGAGATCACTGGAACGTCGTATGGTGCCATCGGATGGAGTATGAAATAAACAAGAATGAAAAATGAATACACAATATTTGTAGATTCATAAATAAGATATATTTTCTAATAAATAATATGTTCACACATTGTGTAGGACCAACTGGGTTCAATAAAACTTGCCAGAGATGGCCATTTATTCAAGAACCAGAAGAAGTTCGACTCGCTAAAAATGCAAAGATTCAACAAGCAGGAAGGTACGTGATCAAATTAAGGCTCACATGATATAATTGCCTATACCTGTCCACGAACAATAATTCTCTAATGGAATACGTTTTCTGGTTATATTAATCCGAAATAGCGAGCCCCAACCGGAAGCTGAAGCTGAAGCAGAACCCAAATCAGAAAGTGAGCCTGAATCAGAACCAGAGTCTGGAAGTCATCACCACGATCATGATGACAAGGGTAAATAGACAATCATATTTGATGTGGAATATGCTATGAAATATAATTTTATGTGTGACATAAATTTTAATGGCCAAACTATTTTCATTTCTAAGCCCATGCCGAGCCAGAATCAACTGCGGAAGGGGCAGCGGAACCTGAAAGTGCTGCAGAGCCAGCAGCTGGAGGAAAGCATAAGAAGGGAAAGCATATCAGCGGACACAGTAATAAAAATGATCATGACGATGATCATGCTCATGCTGAACCGGAGTCGGCAGCCGCAGAACCGGAAACCCATTCAGGTAATACATTACATATATTCGGGTCAATAATAGTATATACATTGACCAATGCTTATGGAAATATTGTGTTAACTGATATTTTTAATTGTTTCATCAGAACCCGAGTCGGAACCTGAAGGAACTTCCGAGCCTGAAGCACCGGCTACGGATAGCGTTTCTAGTGCCAGTAAACTTCGCAATAAACTGAGAGAACAAAAACATCCCGCTGGTGGAGATGTTCGTGTAGAGACATCGTCAATTTCCGTCAGTAGATCGTTCAGACCACGTCAAAAGCGTTCTCCTGAAGACGCCAAAGCAGAACCAGGTACATAGTTCACCATTTATCAATGGGATAGAATTCTGTAACGATATGTTTAAGTATAGAAAAACAAACGAAACTGTTTTTTTTCGTTGGAACAAAAAAAAAATTCTAAAAAATATATTTTGATACGCAGAGCCTGAAGGAGAACCCGAACATGCGGCTGGTGAACCTGAACCCGAATCAGGGGCAAGTGAGCCAGAACCTAAAGCTGAAAGTGAACCTGAAGGTGAGTTTTAAAATACATTTTCCATGTAGCTGTAGTTAAGAAGTTGCAATATAACAATATTTATTTTTGTAGGAGAACCTCATCCTGAAGCTGAAGCGGAAGCCGAACCGGGATCTGGCTCTCATCATACATCTAAAGAAAGTAGTAATGCTAATCCAAGACAAGAATTGCTGCCGTCTGAGGTAATTGCATTTCAGATAATGCGATTTTTATCAAGTTTCATGTATATATATTATATGGTGTTTGTGAAATAATGTGTTTGCAGTGGGCACCCAAACTTAGGTATACCAAAATCCATATATTATGATTGAAATTCGTTTAAAAAAACAATTCAATAAACATGATTAAACTTAAACGTGTTTAAAGATTGATACGTAACACATCAATACAATTTCAAAACAGAAGCAAAACCTACAAGTTAGTTATTTCCTAAATGTTTGCTTCACTTTGGACGTCGATAGGTTGGATACATTTTGGGGAGGAAAGGAAGATATCACTTCATCAACTGGATGGGAAGAAGAGGGGAAAACAATTCTTATTTTCAGACGACGTATCAGATCGTCCGACGCTGCCGACCATGACCTTGTTGGAGACATGCACGTTATATGGGCAAGAGGCCAAGAACCTGGTGAGTATGTGCATAGTCCCAAATCTGGTCTCGAGAAGGATAATCCACACAAACCTCAATTTTATGCCCCTGATGAAATCAAATATCACGGACATGGGGGACAGCGAGGCAAGACGAGAATAGATTTCTTGGCAGAACAGGGTAAGTAGTACAGCGCAAGCCAATGTATATATAATCAATGAGATTACTAATAAGTTTGAAAAATTCGTTGGACTATAGTTACTGGGCGTAAGAAGGTCAACAAAGGAGCCTGTGACGACAGTTGGGCTCATCCTCCAGGTACTTTGATTATTGCAATACACACACAGTCTAAATCATGATAATATTGATAAAACTTTTGACTAATACCATTGTCCACAGGTTGTTCTAACCAAAGCGAAGGCAAACCCTGCAGCTACAATGCTACATGGCAGTATATTCCGGAAATTGACTCTGTACGCTTTACCATTGAAACTCGTCGGGCTGACCGGTGGACAGGAATCGGGTTTAGTGACGACACGTTCATGAGGAAATCTGATGCCATAATTGGTTGGGTGCAACCGTCTGGACAATTTTTCATGATGGATACGTACATGACCTCTTATAATATTCCTCCATTGGACGCTTCCCAAGTACTCCCAAGATTTATATAGACTTTTGACTTGGCAATGTTGCGGCAGAAAATAATTGAGATTATGTTATGTTTTCTCTACTTTACTCTAGGATATTTCCAATATGACTGGAAAGTACAGTGATGGAATAGTACGACTTTCTTTTCTTCGTAAAGTCGTCACTGGAGATCCGAAAGACATATCACTAGACGAGTGTCGTTTCTTCCTTTTCCCTATTCAGGGCGGAACTTACCACGCAGTCAACAAACGTATAGGTGCGAATATTATCAGTTTAAATCAGTTCATTTATACACACATGGACACATTTGTATGTGTTTATGTACTGTTTACGTTACCCCACTCATGCACCGATTAAATTTTTGTAGGAAAACATGACGAAGTCCCGGTTGTCTCTGCCCAGAAAGTTTGTATTCCAAGAACATGCACGCCACTACGAATTAAGAAACCTCAGGAGATTCGTTATGCTTTTGACATTAAGTTGACAGGAGGATTCGGAAGCAGTTGGACTCCCCCTTCTAAAGATTCAGAGGATTTCAACAGACTAGGAAATCGTATTGAAACAGATTTAGGCTCCAAACTGAAAAGTATTCCTGGATTTGGACGCCTTCAGCTTAATGAAATAAAAAGGTAGGTATAAACATTTTTCGTTATCTAAGCATAAGATGAAGGCATAAATGCTGACCAGTTGTGTGATCTCTGTTTGTTAATGTAGGGAGGGAGAAGGAGCAATTGCCAAACTTGAACTCATGGTTATGCCCGAATCAGAACTGGCTGACCAGAACAGGTAATTTGTGCATCCTTGCTACAATTAAAGTCGTTATTTATCGTAAATTACGTAAATATCACATAATATGTCCTTAGAGAAAAATTAATATCCTTTTCTTTGGAATATCATTGTGCATCTCAGACTGACAATTTTAACTTAATTCAACAGGGTTGAAAGAGCTCTCAAAGAGACAATCCAAACGGGTAAAGTAGGAAATCTCCAATTAGATCCTTCATATCTTCAGCTTCAAGCTCCTGAAGTGGTCAATGAAGAGGAAGAAAATGAAGTACAAACTGCAGCTGCATTCGGAGGAAAGCGCCTGTGGATTGTATTGGGCTGCGTGGCTGCGTTAATTCTCCTTGCTATCATTCAAGCCATTTTGACGATATACAAAACAAGTGGAAAAACTTCATCGCACAAGGTAAACTTGATATCTAATTTTGTTGTTTCCAATTTGGTTTCCATTCTTTAGATTGCATAATTTATTTGAACAAAATATTTACTTGACATTCTAAATTTTCATAAGTATATGTATCTCATATTCATATTCATATTGTGTATGTCGTGTTTGTACAATGCTGTTATTTCCTCTTTTATGCTGCCACATTTTCTCTTTTGGACGTCTGATCAGATTGTTCCAAACGCAATGGTTCTCATATTCATATTGTGTATGTCGTGTTTGTACAATGCTGTTATTTCCTCTTTTATGCTGCCACATTTTCTCTTTTGGACGTCTGATCAGATTGTTCCAAACGCAATGGGAAATGGAATAATGGGTCCAGCTTAGCCCGATTTTAAACGTGCCTTTCTCTTTGACACAAGTTCTTCCAGTAGGCTGAAACCCATGAATAAAATAATACTAACACTGATACTACTCCCTTCAATCTTATTAGTGTTTTCCTTACAATACTATACCAATCCTCTGCACAACCTATGTTTGACTATAACCTGTTTCCTGTTTGCATTATTTCATCCTTTCTTAAAAAATTTTAAATCCTTACATTCTAAAAACTACATGAACCGAATTTTGTCCAGATACACCATCTTGTAAGAACTCGTTTAATCTACTAACTAATGTAGCATTAACTAATTGTACTTGTAATTAGCTATGATTTACGGTTTTTCTTTTATGCCAATATTGCAATGCTGAGTACTGTACTTTGTTTTTTATTCATTTTCTGTTGTGCATGCTTTTCATGTTTTGTTTCTAAAAATACGAAATAATCCATTCTGCTACATGTACGTTGTAGGCTTATCGTTAGTATGTATATCATTTTATATCATGCCTGAATGGCATGGACTGACATTTCAACCGCTTACCTACACTATAATTTAGGTATCACCTGAAGGCCATCATTTTTTATCTCTTGCTGTTCTATTTTCTCAGGGTTCTCCCTCAAGTGGCTCGGGAATGGCATGGCGTGACTACTCAGAAACAAATTATGGCTACGATGCGTACGATGAAAAACATTACGGCAATGCAATGCCAATGACGGCAACTTCTCCAAACTACCAAACTGGCAGTGGGTATCATACGTACCAAGCGAATCAAAATGGAAATGGATATAGTAGCAGCCATCATCCCACCACTAATATGTCACTGCCACGACCTCAGCATCAACTCCATCAATCCCAACATCATCATTCCAGCCGTCACAACGGAAATAGTACAATGGGCGGTGGCAATGGAATGAATGGTGGTGGTGGTGGCGGCGGCGGTGGTGGTGCCAGTGCCGCTAACCCTGATTTTTACTTTATGCCAAGCCAGCGTAAATACTCTGGGGAAGTAGTTCGGGTTTATGTAGACCATAATAAGCGATAAGTAATTTAATAACTATTGTAGTCCTTGTTTTTCAATTAATGTTATTTTAGTAATAGATTGATCGACATCCTGTCCTGTTGCAAAGACTCATCGAAATTCTTTTTTGTTATGGAACAAATAAAGTTTTATATTTGTGTACTCATCTCCGCCCACAACCAAATGTAGTCATTATTCCTGTATCGTACTTTTGACTAAGGTTACTACTTAAAATGCTACTTACGACTAGACTAGAATATATTTAACAGGAAATACATATATTAAAAATATAAAATAACTATCGGATGGTATACTTTTTAATCTTTACCGACATCCATGTAATCTTATTATGTAACTAGTATATATTACCTATAGCTGTAGTTTAAACTATGCAACAAATAAACATGCATAAATTATCTATTTCGTAGTGATAAAATTATGTGAAAAATAGGACAGTCGACATGAACCTTCGATAACTTATACTTAGTTCAGTATAAGTGATCCTAGACATGAACAACGAGTAAAGATAGATTGACCTGGTAGGTTTATTCACACACCGTTGTTGGTGCAACGATGAAGTAGGTTGTGTGAGTTGAAGTTTCAGTTACGGGCACAAGTAATGCACTGATTTTTAATATTTTCTTTTGAGTCTTTACTATCCAATACAGCAAAATAGCAAAAATAGTCATTATTACTACAGAAAAAGTAAGCTTAAGATGATCAGAAGTTAAAAGTTCGTATCAACGTAGTAGTATAAATAGCAGTATTGTGAAATTACAAGGCTATTGAAAATCTGTATATTAGTTTAGTATAAGCTGAGATTGTGAATGTGTACAGCCATTGATTATTGAAAAAAGTTAAAGTATCGTGATTGTATGTAAAAGTTAAAATGTGTATTTTCATATTGGTAAAGTAGTTATAATTGTAAAATAATAGGTTTTATGTACATTTTATGTTGTAGTGTGACATCTTTCAGTAAGTTGAGTCCAACAAAAAACTGTTAAACTGGCGACATTACTGATATATGCAAATAGAAATTAGGTACAAAACAAAAGTTGTAATGTAATAATGTAACAGGACCATGTTATCATGTTTTGTGAAATGCGAAAGTATTTAATAGACAGCGATAATCTATATAAAAACATGTGTACGTAGACCTGTTTAATTTGAGGACAACGACTAATTATAATTTTCCGTAACAAAATAGTATGCTGAAACCGATGATACATGTATCCATAAGAGCGCACTTCTTACAAAATGTACTGTACGAATTTGACAGACTTGTGTATCATCAGTAACATTTAAAAATGGCCATGAATAAAATAAAAAAGTAACCCATAAAACAGTTTTGCAGTTTTAACTTTTGTATTGGTACTCTTCGTGTTTACATACAACCATTGCATAATTTAATGTGCATACAATGACATGAGCTTTTATCTAAATGTTTTAGAAAGAAAATTATTAAATACGTTTTTTCAATCCAAATCTGCCACAATTCCGTCTTTTTTCTTGTCAGCCTGATTATTAACGTCAACTGTCTCATTCTCTTCCTCGTCTACGGTAGCTTTTGGTTTGCCGCCTTTGCCGGGTCGTTTTTGTTTAATGTTACTCAAAGAATCCAAACTTGCTTTCTTTTCTTCGTCATCGGGAGATGACACTGACAAATTGGAAAGTTTATTTCCAAAGGTACTTGTTGAGCTGGGTTCAGTTAATTCCGAGATGGGAGTTAGCCGCCTATTAGACTCGGATTGAGCCACAACGAGCGTGGGAGCTGGAACTTGTTGTTCAATCGAGTGCGATTCGGAATCAGCAGTGGTATCTGTCACAGAGTGGATTTCCACAACCGATGTCGACGCTTGTTTGATCAACTTTTTGAACGCCACTAGCCTACTATTTAAAGCGATCCGCAATCCATCTGGCATGGACGTTAGAGGGCACATGGGAAACTCATCATCGTAATTGACATGTGCTCCTGTTGAAAAAGCATTTTAACGGTTTTGCGTCAATATGTCCGGTAAAGTTTACCAGCATGCCCCAATGTAATTTTACCACCCGTGTTTTTGGCAAGACCAACCTGAATGTACATCATTCATCCATTTTTCCACGCTTTGGATTTTCTCAGGTAGGGCAGAAGCAAAGTGGTTATGAATGCATTTTTCCCATGGCTCATGGGGTTTTTGAAGCATGTTCCACATTGAGTCAAGGACTCGCACGAATACGCCATGATTGTATAACTCAGATTTGATCCGTCCACTCTCAGTATTAACTTCTACCTTCTTTTGAGGACTGGCGAAATATGGAGTGGGTGTGAACAATAGCTCTGGGGATACAATTCATTAAAAATACTTATATTAAAGGTTGTTCAAAAATTGTAAATCAGTGGAATGATACCATGCACCAAACGTACGGCGGCGGCGGTACCTTGTAGTTTATTAAGAAAATTCAAAATGTACGACGATGGAGCCTCGGTGGAATTTGCAAAGTCCCACGGAATTGAGCTAACACAAACATTGCCGTCGTGGCTTAAAAGTGGATGTATTTCAAGAGTGTAGCTGACAAAATGGACTGCAGGACGAGAAGACGGAAAGTTTGCTGGAAGCTGCATTTCAAACATGAGAAGACCATCCTCGTAAGGTGTTCGTGATGGACCCACCATTAATACAGACAGTAAATCCTAAAAATCCAATTTCAAAATTAATATTTTTCATGTGTAAATATTAAATTATGGCAAGTGAAAATTGCGCTGCTATTACCATCCTGTTTTCATAACTTCGAATCCATATCCCCTCCGTAATATTATCTTTGGCTTGAAGAAATGTCATCTCCTTTCCCACCATTTGAGCAAAGGTCATCCCAAATTTTGTCGATGAATTTGAATTGTAATACCGATGGGATGATGGAGCAAAACCAAGGAGTTCAAATGGAGGTTCGTCCCAAAGTGTCGGAAGTGTATCACTTGAAACATCCAGAGGATTGTTTGGATCATCTACCAGCACATCTAATTTTTGATCGCAGACATCAACAAGCCTTTCAGAAGGATCAAATGTCAGCTCTAGTTGGTATGGCGGAGGTACCATGTCATCAATGGTCCACTTTCGTGTAAAGAAACTCCAGTGACAGCGCTTGGCAAGAGCCATGACTTGGTGAGGATATACTTCATCTTGAAGACTGTCAGACCTGATTACAACCATTTTTCCAGATGGAATGTTGACATCGATTACCACAGCTGATCTAAATTGGGATGTGGTGGGATCTCTTGGGAAAAGAATTGTACCCCGATGATACATGGAATACCTAGCAGTAATGGCCAAAAATTCACTTGTTTAAAATAATTAAATAAACATGTTTTACACATATGTATGTTTAACAGGGCCATTAGTATTACCTAGAATGTGGTATAATATCAAAAACGGACTCTTCTTTAGTCCCTTCATCATTTCCATCAACGATCCAGCGAACATTTACTTTTCGAGATCTAGATTTGGCTGGATGTGTGTTTGGAACAAAGAGAAAGCATTTTAAACGTGTGTATCTTATTTTCCAGCTATAATTTAATTTAGCACAACATAGTACATTTGTATTATCATTGTGGTGACGTACCGAGTTCACTGCTATCCATCACAATGCCGTAAACATCCCCATTGGACACATCCTTTTGTACGTGTGAAACTGTCAAACCAGCAGGAAATTCGCCATCATCGATGATCGTTGATATTTTCATAATACTGATCGCTGGAACATTTTCTGTGATGCCATTCTACAAAATGACGACATATAAATCTTCAGAAAACAAAAAATAAACCTGCCACACAACGACACAGAAAAATAAACGTAAAGAATACACACCTGCCATTGGACAGTAACAATGTTATTACGATGCAGCACTCGTGCTGGAGTCTCGTCTTTAGTGTTAGCAACCTAACAAGAAAAAAATGATAGTTTTTTTTTCATTTTACCAGACAATATGTATTTTCATAATGCTAGAAGAAAAGCGTTATCATACTAGTTCCTTCAACGACATGACATTCATTGCTTTCTTTTTCGGATACGTAAAACCTTTGTCTTCATCAATAAGTCTCTTTTTGAAACCTTCCAGCCAGAATGTGTAATTCGTTACGGTATCATCTGGTACAATCTTAAGTTTTCGAACACTGCCGATCCCAATTGTTTCTGTACTCGGGGTTCCAATAACAAGCAATTTCACCAAACTTCCTCGTGTTACTGTTTCATCAGGGGGTAACGGCGAGGGGTTAGTTATTCCAGGAGCTGGTTGTAGCCATTTTACTTCTAGAGCAGTTACCTGTGCATTTAAATAAAATTGTTTGTGCTCACCATTTTTCAAAGATATACAATACAAGACAGTCGAAAGTAAGTGTAATTATTTTACTTCGGTACGAATGATGGTAGAGGACGCCCATGCATACAGGTAGTGGATAGGTAACCATTTACTGAAAAATCGTGCCACGCTTGTAGCCCATTTTGCCTTCTTCAGCATGCTCATGGCCAATTTTGTTCGCATTCCTGGACATGCTACGCCCAGTCCCCAAAAGGGATCAGTTCTCGTGAAACCATCTCTCTCAGAAGCTTCCAGGTAAAATATTGAACCTCCGTCAACTTTAAACCACACGTTCCGTTTTATGCCCGTTATCACTCCAACCCAACCATTTAACAACACCTCTTGACCTCGTACATGAGGCTGTATAAATTACATGAAAAAAGTATGGGTGTATTTTTCTATTAGTTGTTAATTTCAAAGCACTGTCAACTGTCGGCGTGTATATAATAGTGTTACAAAGAAACATGAGTAAATGCTATGATGTATTACAGAGATTGGGCGGAGCCTGTACAGAGCAACGTTTTCAACAACATCATTAGTTCCACTAATTTGGACAGAGGCGGTTGTTTCATAGCCTGTAATAATGCCTATATCCCCTTTATCATTTTCAACCTTTTGTCCCCGAAATAGGGAACGGTCAACTAGCGCAACATCCGAAGCTTTAATCAATGTAATCCTGTAAAAACGTTACATGTGTCTGTCTCAAGATAACTCTAGTGTCATGTGCAAACAAACAATGGCAAGTTTCCTTTTGCCTGAATGCCAGAATTTGTGTCAATTAACTACATACCTATTGGTTAGATCCCAGTGAACATTAAATTCAATTGCTGACCCTTTGTCCTCATTTCTAGCCATCTCTGAACCATGTGCCGGTTTGAGCACAGTACCCAAAAAGGGTTGCCATTCGTTTAAAGGCTTGTCCTCTTTAACAACCACCACGTCCCCAGCATAGTACCTTTTCTCAGTGTTACCTTCTTTCTGGTGCTGCTCCTTTACAGCAGTAGTATCAGGAATCGAAAAACTCACTGGATCAACATGATCTGTAACGTCTGATATGACTACAGTTGACGTTACTTTTTTTTCTGGTGAGGAAGATTGATGATCATCGTCCGTGTTATCAATAGTCACGACTGGATTTTCTGTGAACAATAGAGTAGGTTCACTATTTTCATTTTCCTCCCTTTCCACATGTTTATGGGAAACTCCAGTTTCAGTGTCTACGTCTACTGAAGAATCCATTGCTGGAAGCCCTTTATAGGGATTTGCAGGTCTTTCTAATTACCAATTTTTTCTAAACGTAAATTTTGCAATGTAAAAATCGTATAAAAGTAAAATGCTGAAGAAGAAACAATTTTAACCCGGAGCTCGGTTAGAGAGAAAAAATTGTGCAGCGTAGCGTAATGGTCCTTTTGGTTATGATAATCAATTTATTTGCCCTGCTTATCGAATAAACATATTTCCTTTTCCAAATGCACATCTATCTATTATCCATATAATGTTAGTTTCTAAATACCCGTAAAGTTTCTATAGAGAATGGAACCATGGCATTGAGTACTCAAAAACATGCTACCTGCTTAGAACCAGTTCGAGTTTGAAAAAGTTCTAATTCAAGTTTATTTGGTTACCCGTTTCTCCAGCTTTTGTAAGACCGTTTCTAGTGCCTTGTCTGGGTCCTATCTCATTTGATGACAGGTGAAGAGTAAAAGTGCAAAGAAATCAAAGTACTTCGATTTTTGTAGCTTTTGAATTTACTAAACATTGTCAACAGCGTTATTTGGATTATAATAAACAGTGAAAATTACACAACAATGATCATTACAAAAAGTTTCAAATTAGTAATCATTTCGTTCATCCTTGCG
>JAHZNB010002482.1:0-71568 GCA_027744295.1 Callyntrura guangdongensis | reverse complement strand
TGGCGGTATATATTTATACAATTTGGAATGAAAGTAGGAAAAAAGCGAACCCGGTTTTTTTTCTTCCCTTTCCTTCTTTCTCTCTTTCCCTCCCTCTCTTCTCTTTTTCTCTTTCCTTTTTCCTTTCCTCATCCCAAAATTCTTCGAGGACAAAGTGTTGAAAGCGACAAAAAGAAAATAGCGCTTTAAAGAGAAAAGAAAAAAAGTTAAGTTTTCATCTCAACCACAAAAACTGAATGAGAAAGAAGGAGTGACAATCTTTTGCAACAGCCACACATTATGCTGGCGAAGCTGTATATTATGTTTCGTGTGTGCATTCTGTGTGCACATTCATAATCAAAGAGGTGCAGAAGTAACAAGAGAGTCAGGGGGAAAAGAGAAAGAAAGAAAATTGAAATAGAGAGTCAAGTATTCACAATGTAGGAAGCCGGGGAACATACGCATACTTACATTTATACACACGTCGCAAGTTTTTATCTCCTTTTTGTTTAGTTCCTTCCTATCCCGTAAGGAAAAGAAAACAAAATTTATAGACAAGACATTGAGAACGGACGGCTTATTAGAGCCTCGAAGAGGAAACTTGTTTTTTGCTCACTTCCTCTCCCTCTCACTTCATTATTATGTGAGAAATTTAAGGAGCAAATGAGCCAAGTATTTCATCTGAAAATAAGCAAATGGTTTTCTTGCATGCGCATGTACATGTACGGCACTGCTACTACTAGTAGTAAAGGCTGATGTCAGAGAAAAGATATGCGAGCGCGTGTTGTCTTGAGTAGACATTACAGTCTCAGCGTACATTGTACTTTGCAGAGTACACTTATTATTATTACTATATATTCTTCTACCGTTTTACTCTTTTCTGCTCATGGCATCATCACCATTTTCTCGGAAAACTTGCATGGTTCTCTGTTGTTGCTGTTTTCCTCAATCTTCCATTGTTATCGCAAATACAAGAGCGTAGCTTCATCCATTCAAATTTAGATGAAGAAAAGACTCTTTCACTCTCCCTCTTTGGTGATGGTGATACGTCCTTGGCGCAGTGTACAAGTAGATATGTACAGAGAGCTGCCGTATCAGAAGAAGCAACTTTTCTTGCCTCTTGTTTTCTAGCGTGACTATTATGAATTGCATACCAACTCTGCATGTGTAGAAGAAGCAACTTTTCTTGCCTCTTGTTTTCTAGCGTGACTATTATGAATTGCATACCAACTCTGCATGGGCTTGTTTCCAGTCGTATAATAATAACAACAGCACACTATCTTTTTGTCTTCTGTAATTTGAAAACTTTTACTGGGTTCCTTTTTTAAAAAAAACAAAATTTTGGTCGAGCTTGTATCCCTATCTACCCGCTGCTGTCATGCTTTTGGGTTTGTTGGTAAGTGCAGAACTCGAGTGGGGAGAAGGGAGAGAGAGAAAAAAATCAGTTTCTGTGTGCTTCCAAATCTTACATGAAATATACAAATTTGTATGAAAATAAACTAACTTCGCCTGTCCCTGTTGTGTAATAAAGGTAAAATAAAGAGTGGATTCGTGATGATGTAATTATCCCTAGATTAGATCCTGATGGGAGATAACACGGGATACCGGTCGTACTTAAAGAGAAAGGTACCCCAGAGATTTTTTGTATTATTTTGATTTACAGAAAAACTAGACTTTCTCCAGTGGTGCAATAGCAGAAAAAGTAACGGAAGTAGGTACATAACCTAAAAGTAAAGTTGGATACATTTTTTATGGATTTGTACAAGTGGATAATTTTTTCCCCTCTAGAAGCATTCCCAACGCTGTATGGTAATCCCGGCACACGAAATCTAACTCGCTTTAAGCTACACACGAAAAAATGACAAACTTACCGGCCCAAATCAGGGAGCACAAAACTTTTTTTTAGGTATAGTACGATGAGATTTTTTTATACTCGTTTACCGGTTACTCATGAAAGATTATGCATTCATATCTTGACCAGTACAGTGTACAACGGTAATAGGCTATGCCCCCCTCTCTTGCTTTCTCTAAATTTTCCCTGTGAGTTTTTATAACGTTGTGTCTTACAACTTGTAAACTGTTCCTCTCCCCGAAAAAAGTGACTGGGTGTACGCGCGCGTCTCTAGTAGATCTATCGCTGCAATAAACATACGAAATGAATACGTGTATGCCATCTTAATATGGAAAGCAGACCCGCGCGTTTTAGGCCAAACCGCAACGCGTTTTCATTACTCTGACAAATTTGTCAGCTTGCAATATTACACCGTAACCGCATATGTCATAACAAGAATGTAAAGAGGATGTCAGTGGGGGAAAACGGGGAAACATTGGTTAACGAGGGTGCGGGTTGTTCCACACACATAGTTTTTGTCAGTTAGCAGGCAAGTGTTCGTTTATTACAACGACCAGAAAGAGCGAAAGAGAGAGAGAGAGAGAGAGAGACAAAAAAATGAGATAGGGAGCTGCACCTTTTGAGTGTATGAACTATTTCACGGACATACAGACACAGTCATGCATAACGTCACGGCAATAGTACAAGTAAATTCAGTTTTCCTTTTCTAAAGAATATCATGAATCTCGTTTTCCTTCCTGAAGCGAACAAGGGAGACCAGTAGCGGAGGAGAGAAAAAAGGGAGAAAAAATAACTTACGGGCATACGTTGTACGGCAGCTACTTGAGGCTGTCCGTCATAAAACATTATCGTTTTACCTTGCCGCATGGTAAAAGGCTTAGAGAGGAGGAGGACAAGAAGGAGGAAAGGACAAGGAAGAAAAAAGAAGGGTTATGTCATCCCAGTTAAGTTAGTATAGTAGAAACCTTCAGACAAACAGCCCAAAAGCTTTCACGTGGATGATGGCTGTCTTTTTTACTAAAGAAATGAACCTCTCTCTCGCTTTCTCTCTCTCTCTCTAAAGAAATGTGTATATAACAAGGAAGCAAAAGCAACGACAAAAGTATCAGAGAAAAAATCCGGTTCCCTTCGCTTCACTTCCTGACTTGAAGAACGGCAACGCAGTGGTAGTAGTAATAATAGTAGTGGCTACACACAGAGAAGAGATCTCGAGTACTCATAAAATTTGTATGACGCCCGCTCACTGACAGCACAAGAAAAAAGCTGCACTTTCATGAGTTTTCCATTATGAAAGGTAATACAAGGAAAAAGAGAAAAGTTTCAGTGTTACACTCTGCTATCTGCTGTTATATATGCTACACTACTATCAGCCACATACTTATATAAAACCTACGTAAATGCGTACTCCGTATGTACAACAACATATCATTCTATATCTAACACGTTATTACTTTGTACAGGATAAAAAAATAGGAAAGGCCGTCCACCTACGAAACACACACACAATTTCTCTCTCTTTTCTCTTTCTCGCTGCTTGAAACAGGAGAGATGGATAGACTTGGTGGTATATACGATGGATTCCACACAACACATGTACAATAATATATACATTTTCAAAGAAAAAATGGTATCCACCTAAATAGTTGTACGTTTTTTCCTTAAAAATCTCTACAAGAGAGTCTTTTGCTTGAATTTTTTCCCGAGAAATCAGAAAAAATCATGAATTTGAAATGATCCCTTTCATTTCCCCTCTTTCTCTTTTCCACTCTTCTTCCCGTTTTCTTCACATATTACACAAGACATGGTATTACACACAGGAATCTTTTTTTACTGGCATTCCTTCTGTTAACCTACGTGTAATAAGAATCTCCGGTTTCTCCCCTTTAACGTATTCCATTTTGTCATGAGTCATAAATGAAGTGTCCAATAAATTATCGTGGTTCCGGCTACAGGCACCCGGTCTTGTGAAGTTTTTTTTGTATGCGCGCTATAAAGAAATAAAGGCAGATGTATATTATACTTACACATGTGTGCTGATAATAATAAGACCACTTTATCTACTTCTTCTTTTCTCCGATCTGCTGTTGCTGCTACACTGCTGTTGCTAGACTACCGGCCTTTTTTCTCTTTCATAGCTGGTGCTGTAGTAGTGCTACTACTACTTCTACTACTATTAAACTATTATAAAGTACCACATATTATTCAGGAGAGCTGCGCTAATATCTCCGCTTAATATTTCATGGAATGGCCAAAAATAATTCGGTGAGTCTCCCTCTTTCGTCTCTCCTTCCTCTTCTGCTAACGTCTCCCATAAAGAAATAAGAGCATTGAAAAGAGAATGAACATTGGAATGAACAATGCAATTCCTTTCTCCGGAAAGAAGTGGGCTGTGTGAGAGGAAAAATAAGAAAAGTAGAGAAACGGCGAGCCTGTATAGAAAATTATGAGTGCCTACCTAGCGATTTCATCACACTCCTTTTGTTGTATGCCTTGAACTCCACTTACACATTATACCATCTCGTGTGTGTGTGTGTATTTGTATATATGTTCGTGTGCACAAAAATTCAGAAATGTCTTGAGTACACGTGTAAGGAACATAATATTATGCAACATAGCCATAGGCATAACAAAAAATGTATTAGTAAAGTAGTGTGAGTATATTTGTAGGTAGGTAGTATTACCAGAAGACGGCGATTTCTGAACTGCCGTCACTACCATTCAGTTTCTCGTAATTTTTGAGTAAGTGAAAGTGCCTTCGAAAAACTTGCCGTTATTATACGGACACTCGTTAGCGAGGATAAAACTCACACATACACACATTTTTTTGGTAAAAGCGTGAGTAGTTCCACTTGCTTGGGTGCCGAGGTGCACTACCACGAAGACGACGACAACTCTACTACTGCTGCTGCTTCTATTACTCCTTGAGTGATTTTTGGGTAATGGAGGACAATGATATAAGTGTGGGCTCTGGGAGAAAACTATGGAGGAGAAGGAAAAAGATCTGCACACGATTTTTCAACTATTTTACGTATTAATCGCAAACTGTCCTCCTTTTTGCGATAAATTCATTCTTCTTCTCTCTAGCAGGCAGTATCGGAGAGGCTCTTAATGCGTGCCAAAAAAATTACTAAAATGAAAAAAACGTGAAGTGGAATGGGTTTTATCCATTTAGAGAAGCCGTGTATATGCTTCTGGCTTGCTAGAGAGCTGATTTCATTTCACGCTATTGTAATGTCTTGTTTTCGTAAATTGTGCAAAGTTTGGGACATACAAATTCCAAACGGTATACACGTGTAAACAATAAGATATACGGAGGAAATATATATACATATATAGACGCCCGGATAAAAATGACTGTTACAGTCATCATATATAATACCCAAACCGTTAGAGACTTTCTCGCTATTACACGGTAATTTACGCGGGCAGCTTCATAATATACGGACTACCGACTGGAGTGTCTCTCCAGTTATAATAATTTCACTTAATTTTCTGTTTCTCTCCCTTCATCGCCAACAGCTTCAGTATCAGGAGGAGCACTGGTGGCAGTAGTAGTGGCAAACTTTAAAAACAACTTAGCCGGTTCATTTATCAATACAAAAACCAGCATAAAACAGGAGGAAATAGTCAGGCGCTCAATTACGTTGTCACTTTTCGACCACGTCGTAATTTAACAATGTGCATTTTGCTCGCATTAGAGCTAAATGATAAATTTTTATCATGGGTGTATATTTTTCTTTCGCAATGTAACCGTGCCCTACTTCCCCGCCAACAACGCACCAGCAGTGACAGAATTTTACGAAGCGCGAGATAATGCAAAATACGACGACACACAACCACCCTCGCTACAAACAGAAACTGATGACGAGGATGAAACAAGCTGTAATTTAAACTCGTGTCGTTTCTCCCATTTTAAGAACCTGCTGGTAGTACAGGGTAGTGGGTCCAATTTCACAAAAAAAAGTATTCTGGTGTGGGCATTTTTTCATAGATATATTGCCAGTTTTATGATAATGCAACGTGGTTAATACCGGCAGTATATTTTTCACCAAGTGTGCTGCTAAACTACGGTAAACTAACATCTCTCAGAAACGAGCTGTGTGTGTGTGTCGTATGGAGCTCCTCTCTTCGTGTCTGGTGTCCGTGTGATAAAACAGAGGAGCATCCTATTATTGTTGTTGTTATTATTAGGGGTTCTATAGTGTGTGTATGTGCGTGTAGCATTAAAAATAGTCTTTAATAGTACCATACAACTCGTCATCGTCGTTGTTACGACGCCCCACTTGTGCCATACTTCAAATTTGAAGCCCCCTTCTTCCCTTTTTGCAGCAGGGGCAACAGGGGAGAAAAGAGAAAAATAGAAAGCTTTATTTGGAGAAAGTTGCCTGACATTCATTCCGCTCAAGTGGTCATAGACGGGAAAAGCAATGAAAGGGAACCCTAATGTACACGCTCAAGACGGGTATATAGTAAAAGCCTTTGCGTAGAGGAGACGGATAGACTGCGATGTTGATCACCAACCACACATACACACACACAAGGAGCACCAGTAATAAACTATAAGAGTTCCCACTCTCGGCGGATATACGGCAATAGTAATAATAAAATACCATACGACTTTACAAGCTGTTTTTCTATACGGTGCGTTTTTAACAATGCGTTTCCGTTTTCATCAGCAGTAGTTGCTTGTGGAAAAAAAACCTTGTATAAATTTTTATATAAGTCCAGTAACACACCAATCTATATACAACAAGGTCCTTGAAAGATCGAGAAGACACAGAGGTCTTAAAAAGGAAAAAATATGAGAAAATGAATCCCGGGTGCTTGTTTTAGAGGAAATGGACTACTTCGGTGTATTACAGACAGATATATATAGCGGTGGAAATTCACCCTATGTAATATGAGAAGTAATAGAGAAACATGTACAACAGAACACACACAAGATGTTGCAGCTCAATATCATAATTCTTTGTACATCCTTGTTTCTCTTATGTTTCAAGTACGTATATCAATGAAGCGCCTTTTTTCGTCGTACCGTACAGCGACTTAGAGAGATAGAAAGGCAATTGAAGAGAGAGAGAGAGAGAGAAGAGAGAAAGGGAAAGAGAGGAGCTTTACTAATACCTTTACCAGTAGCACTGTTAATACTACTCATCCTGTCAAAAATGCTAACACCAGCAACCCAACGTAACCACACCAAGAGACGACTAGCATTACTGATAGCCTTCTTTCTCTTTATAATAAACATACATATAGAAGGACGGGTTGTAATATAGGCTACCCAACTGTGATAATAACACAGTTTTCCTTTTTTATCAAAGTTAAAGCTTGAAAGAGAAAATGAAAGGAATAAAGACTCTGTATATCATCATCATTCTCCTCATCATGAGTCACGATATCATCTCACGTCCTGTAAAATAGCAGGAAAAAATTCAAAACAGCCTATAAAAGCCCCGATGGTGCACCCTGATGACGACGATGATGATGATGCTGCTGTGTTGATGGGAACAGGCACAAAGGCATTAGTTCCAATCATGCGAATAAGATCACTATCACCGACACACAATACCATCTCTTCCTATTTTGTCGATGACTTGTTCAACGTTCTCTCTATTCATTTCACCATCGCATTACGATACAAGAGCATCTCTTTACAGCAACAGGGATAGGCAAGAGTTCTTGGAAATAGGTACTTTAAAATGAAGCCTAAAAAACTTGTGCATAATATGCAGTGTTATTGGGGGTACTTTGATACATACATTTTATGTCGGAAAATGAACACTTGACGAAAAGCATCTTTTGGTATATAGCTTGATTCTGTGATAATAGCATACAACTGGAAATGCACATAGAGAGAGAGAGAGTGTGTGTGTGGTGATGTGTGTAAAAGTCCTTTCTAATACACATGTTCAACATTATGGACATGTGTAATGCGTATTATTATGTTACAATAGTGTAAGAGATAGAGAGCCTCTTTCCTGATATTTCGTTTCTTTTAGCAAAAGGACCCATCTTTTTTTCTATTCGTCATCCCCTGACATGATGTAAAGGTTTGTTGAAGAAAAAAAAAATCAGCAGAAAGAGATAAAGCCGTGGCAATAGAAAAATTGATCTTCTTATTTCATTCAGTATATTTGAAAAGAAGGTAAAATAGCGGTGGTAAGTGTTCAGTAAACTTAGCCAGACAAAACGAAATAGGTGGTGGGGTGGTAGTGGTGGTGGTGGTAGCAGATATCCCACAAGTATACAATGTGTGTGTGTGTGTGGTTTATATGCTACACGGAAACTTCATTTCAACGACTTTGTAAATAAGCACGGCATGGAAGATATTGGTTTGGAGATGGTATATGGAGCCGTTTTACAGACCGTTTTTTGAATGTGCACTGCATACTTTTGTACATTTTGCGGTTTGTGCAGCAGTATATATCATGATAAGTATATAGACAGATACACATATACTTACAGACAGACAAAACTACATAATACACTAGTACTTTACAAGTGTAAGAACGTGATCTGAAAGTGGCATTCCCTTTGACAAAAAAATCTTTCCTGCCTTTATGTTTGATGGGGAAAACGATTCGCATATAAACTACGGAGTGGTGGTTGTACCTCCATATGTGTGTGTGTGTGCATGTCGTGTAGTACCTATGTGTTTGTGTACTAGGTATAAAGTGGAAGGATGTGACGTTCTATTATTAGTTTCGTATCGTATATCACTGCTTATAATGAGTTCACCAGCAATCTTTTTGATGGAGCTCCGAAATGGGAGATATTTTGTTACAACGTTCTCTCTCATTCACTCACTCTCTCTCTCTACAAATACTCAATATTATGGATCGTGTATTTGTATCAAATTACAATGCCCTTGCAACAACGCTGCTTTCCTCTAACAGAGAAATGCATGTGATTTGAAGTGGTTTCAATTCTGTTTTCGTTCCGTTTGGGGATCTCGTTGTTCATAAAATTTTTTTATAGAGATGTTGAGAGCCGAGTAGGTAGTAGTTGAATGTTGCTTTATTGCGGACAAATGGTATAAAATGTATGCATCTAATGTTTCATTGGAAAACAACGTTTACTACAGTTTTGGGGGGTATTTCTGGCTGTTAATTACATTAGTCCCATGCTGATTTTTTCATATTGACGACGGACTTGTCGTTCAAGTTTTTATTTCGTTATGTGCTTGTAGCGTTGTTGTTGACCTTATTTTCCAATATCACACAACGTTATATGTATACGTTGCAGTAATCGCTTAACCCGGATCGATAATACAACATTTTTAAGTTTTCCTAAATTTTGTATCGATTTGCGCCGGATGTGAAAGTACCAATCATGGCTTTCTCTCTGGGGAGAAAACTGTGCATAGCAATACGCTCGAACAAATTGATCTCGGTGGAGTTAACTCTGTCTGCCTCCCTCACTCAAGCTTGCAGTTTTCCAATTTCCCTAAAGCTTTTTAAAAAACTGTTAAATTTAACTGAAACCCAAATTTATGCGAGCCTAGTGTAAACGCATATTTACATAAACACTTTAAGAGAGAAAAATACTCTTCAAGTCGACGAACGAAGCATAAATAAAAGCCTAATATAAATAAATCGGTTTCTTCATGTATACCAACTAGAACTACACGTATTGTGTTGTATTTGCCTGCGTGGGGTCGACGTAATATGACAGTGGGATATTTATTATGCAAAAAACGTGTGTCTGTATGTGTATCTGTTTCCTCCTTAGATTTGAATTAAGCCACCCACCGTAAACATATCAGATGACATAAATAAAACCAGCAACATGATGATTGGTGGATAGTCTGGCAGTAGTTGTTGGTATTTCTATACTACTTCTGCTTGTTGTTCTTGTCGCTCTGTATACATTTTCAATGTCTGGTAATCATAATATATGTAGTTTTATGCGTTTTATGTTGTTGTTGTTGTACGCTTTTTGGCAAAGTGATGGACGGATTGAGCTATTGAACGAGCAACCCATTTCAATCCTGAGCCCATCTCTTTTTCTGCGTCTCTCTTTCTTTCGGGAAGCTATCTTCTTGAATGTAACCTAGATTCAAAATTTTTTTCTCTATCACAACCAGAAAAGCTTCCTTCCTCACATGTCTCAACACAAAAAAAACAACAACTTTCATATCAACCGCATAGCATGTAATGTACAAACACCAGGACTGATGTTACACATTTGTCTGATGTCTTTCACTCTTACAATACATGGCGTTTCCCCGTCTTCCTGGCGTAGTGTATAAAGGTGGTGGTGGCATGTCTGGCTTGGCAATAAACCAGTTAAATATATATTTGTACACAGATAGTACTGATACATGTTTGTATTTTGTATGCATGAACATATGTACCCACAGGAAACTTTTTACGATGATGGATATAGTGTATAAGAAGCAGGGCAAAAACAGGAGAAAAAAGAAAGCAACTTTGGAGAAAGCCATTACTTTCTCTTAAAAGGGATGCACAAGCGTGTACACATTTTGCAAAACGACTACTATTCAATCTGTCACAGCCATTTATCAACGTTTTCATTGCATTCCAAAACAACTTGAATGAGTCGATCACAAGCTACTACACCATGTTCTCTGTCCTTCTTTCTCTGTCTGTCTGTGTTTGTACAATTTTCCTCTCTGTGCAAGAGTACCATTCTCTTTGAGAGATGAAGAAAGTAATAAGGTTTTTTGAAAAGCTGCTCTTGATCAGTATTACCACTTTCCTTTATGTGCACGATAATAACTTGCGAAAATGGTATACGACCAATTCTTTACGTCATATTTTCTTTATTTTACAAAATAAAAGGTTTATACGGTACGATACACTTTCTAAGAAATTACAGCTTCAATTTTTTTTCTCGTCAAAAATGTTGTTTTATGTTACCAATCATCAGAAATAAATGTATTCTTACAAAAGAATATTGCTTTTGGATTTTTTTTCTTCAAAAAATAATCTTTCAATTCTCCCCTAATTTCCAGCTTAGTAACAACCCATTTGCCACCAGGAGCGTGAAAGGTGTTGCCCCATTCAAAACTGTTTGCTGAGAGACTTCTCTCCATTATGGTAAACACCGTAACCTTTGATGATTAATGGAAATCTTAAGCAAAAGGCGCACTCCTCATAATCACTTTGTAAATTAAAATATTCTCGCGTAGGGGAAAATCATTTTGGGAATGACATGTAAAATATGTGGGTATTTAAAATCCCTTTTACGGCTTAGCTCTTATACTACATCGTCTGGCTTTCTTCTTCCCCCGCGCGTTCCTTGAGCAGACACACACAATATTTGTATAACAAAAACACTTTATTGACATTTATTGACTGCACGAAGGCTTTATACCTCAAGAAGGCAAACGTTACGAAGCGTTGCATTTTACGTTTACTACACACACACACAGGCCAAAAGAAGCATATGGAAGTTGAGTTTTAGCATTGACAGTAAATAGTATGGCTGGTTGAGTATAATCGTATATTATTCCAAAGCTTTGCTTCCCTTTGAATTCCGTACAAAAAGGGAAACGAAGCGGTGAAGATCAATTTACATATTGAGCTTCAAGTAGAGAGAGAAGGAAAATTCACAACCCAACATAATATGCATTTTCCTCATTGCCGGCCTGCCTGTGTGGGTAGTTCTAGTTCTGTGTAGGTTGGCGTATTAAATATATGCGTACTCCCATACAGAACGGGTTAATATTTGCATTTTAAGTATCATCCATTCTGTAAATGAACGTATACAAATGTTACAAAGTAGTGGGGGAAAAGAATACCAACCACCACTATCAAAAAATGTATCTATCTGCTTCTCTCACCCTACGTACAACCGTCCAACTTACAAAATAGGTAGTAGTAGCAGCAGAGCTCATAAAATATATTTATTTTTAGATGAAAATTTCCAAGAAAGAAATATTTTTCTTCTTTTCGATTCCTTTCCCTGAAGAGAAAATAAAGTAAAAGTAAATTCCATTTACGGTACGTATAACATCCCTTCTTTTTTTCCACACACAAACCACCATATCACCATCCTTTACCGTCGTCGTCGTCTTCTCTTCTCGCACAGAAGCTCATGTACAGAGAGAACACACAAAGGTAGCAAGCGTAAATGTGAGTACGTAGGCTGGAAACGGAAATGAAGAGAAAGTTAGTATGCGGACATGAATGATGATGTTGCTTCTCTCCTGAAATACTTGCGTGTAGGTATCTATTAAGTGTCTGTGTCTGTGAATAAAGAGGATATAGACTGCAAAAAAAGAATAAAGGTAGTAATGCTCCGGGAAAGAGTTAGCAAAAAAATAACGATTTGGTGTGGAAGTAGTAGACACATAGAATGCACATACGATTTCTTCATTTCACCAGAAAAATAGGTATCGCAGAACACATAAGTTTCCTCAGGTACATTTACAGTGTCGTTTCTTCCTGAATGTTTTTGTTGTGTGTGTGTAAGGAAGCGAGTGATTTAACTGGTACGTGAATCAAGTCAGAGAACCTGTAATTAAAGTAGAAGAATTGTCCCGAACCGCTGATGCAATTATTCTGCAAAAGTTTCTCCTTGCACAAAATGTTTTACGCTAGGCATCACACAAAGAAACATACAATTAGATTCAGCTCTCCCTCCCTCCCTCTTTCCTCTTTCTTTCCTTTTTTTATCTCTTTGTGTCTGTTCCTCTCTTAAAACCATTGAAACCCATTGGGGATTTCTTTACCTAGAGAAGCTATTTGACTAAGTCGACGACAAAAAAAGGACGACACTTTTCACTTTTCAGGACATCTGAAAGGATGTAAGAGGAAAAAGGTAGCCGAGAGGAAATCTCGAGTGCGCCACAATTGTGCATAGAACAAACCCAGAGACCGCGCGTTTGCACACATTTTCTTTCCGCTGTCAATTTTAAACCTTAAAATGGGACTTTCATTCCACTCTAACAGTCTCTATACGGCCCCTGGACTCATTTTCTTTTTCTACATAATATGAATTAGGTACATAACATACAATTTTTCCTGAGCAACATTTTACATTCGTGGAGCGACATACATCGTGGCCCCTTCTACACCACTCAGCAGGACAATGGTATGTCGCTGAGCTTATTTGACATTATTGCTTAGGGAAGCTCGCAGAGTCAAGCTGCACAACACCCTTTGCCTTCCATAAAAAAGTATGTATAAGTAAAATTGCTGCAAGGCCCTTATTTTCTCTAAGGCTTCTCTTCTCTCTCTCTCTCTCTCTCTCGTCAACATTTTCCAGCGTCGAGTCTCAAGTCAGTGAATATGAGAGAAGAGACAGCCTTGAAGCTGTGGGGAAACTAGGGTGTGTGAGTAAACAAAAAGCGTGTTCTTACACAAGATATGTACCCAAACTTATTCATGATACACCAGCCTGATGATAATACACTACTGTTTTTCTCTAAAAATGGAAGCATTTTTTCTCCGTAAATGTATGCAATGAATGTAGTCCCCAGCCAAATACTACATCTTTGGTGATGTGCTGTGGGAGAAAAAATATGTACATAAAATGAATGTGTAGTATTGTATCAAAAAGGGAAATAATGCATTACTTTTAAGGAAGACTATTTTCTTTTCTCTCATCCACACATTTGCAAATACACAGACACCCAAGTACAGGATCCACTATCCACTTGCCTCTCCTCACCCTTGTTTCTTCTCTCGTTTCCATGTTATTATTATTGCACATATTATCTTGTCGTTGAATAAGTAGGTACTTTGATACGGCATGGTTTCCGCCACCAAAATGCTTTCTTTCTCTCTCTCTCTCTCCACCTATAATAATCGTAGCCCGTCCAAAGGGGAAGGTTTTACAAACACACACTGGAAGCGAAATGTTTCTCGTTTAAAGCATTGCAATATTCCATGGTGCTGCTGATGATGATACCATAACGTCAAAGATTACATTCACGAAATGGCTTTGAAGATTTCCAGATCTCCGGCTTTTGCCTATCAAGATATGGCTGGCGGAAAAGATGCATGGCCTTCTCCCTTCAGGAACAAGGAAAATAATGCAGGCCTATTTCCCTGTTAGATACACTCGTTTATATAAAGGATACATTTGTGAGGAATTGCTGAAAATAGGGGAAAGTGATAAATACGGATGATATAAACATTTTTATATTATGCTCTATTTTTAGTTGGCATTTCACAAAAATAGAGACATATGAGAGCTCTCGTTGTCGTCGTCGTCATCATCAGCATCATTGTTTCTAGTTCATTTTTGCTACTACTCGGCAAAGCTACAAAAAGATAGCTTTAGCTTAACCGTTTTTGTCCTGACGCTCACAGAAAAAAAATGTTTATCTTGCGTAGATTTCTCTTTCATTCTCTCTGTATGTATTAGTATGCATTCTTATTTTACTCTCTCTATTTCCCCCTTTTCTCTCCTTCAGTCATTTGAGGACATATGCACAAAAGACTTTGAAATCTAAAGTAATGTGATGTGCGTGCTCTATTGCTATCTCTTTTCTAAATCAAAATATTATGTACGTTATTTGGTCCGACTAAAGTATATTACCGTATTAAATGAAAGAATATGGGAAGCACTCTAGCCGTATCAACAGCACTGGCAGCAGCACAGCAGGAAAAAAGGAGGAAGAAAAATGGGAAAAGTGGGACACCAAGGGATGAAGGTCCCTGTGTAGTTAGTATGATAATAAGAAGAATTTTCTGCATTTTGCCTAGGGAGGCGGACGGTAACACGAGTGAATTATACGTTTTGAAATGAAAAAAGGCCAGAAAAAAACCAGGAATGAGAAAAAAATAATCAGGAAGGAAGCGCAGCGTTTTAGCGACGCACATACAATTTAAAGAATCGTGCGTTCATTTATTTTTTCATACTTTTGGGTATTATTATGATTAAGCACAAAAGTGAACAAGTTATTTTCCTTGGAGCGGTAGTAACAGTAGTGGCCTTTTTTAGTACTAAAACCGTAGCAAGAAACCAAGTGCGTGATTACCATTGTCGCCTGCGGCTTCTTCAAGAAAATAGGAAGTCAGAAGACAAACACAGTTTTTTGTTTTTGTAATAAATTACAAGTTATTTGTAGTAGAATGAGTGTAGAATATTCGGTCGAGTTGTGTGGCAGCCTTCCTCCAAAGGAAGCAGACATTACAACGCGCGGAAAGGCCATTACCGGATAAGGCGTTAACTTTGGGCCCCAGAAAGTTTTTTTTTAATTTCTGTTGGCAACCAAAAAAATAACTTGGTGACGCAAACTCTGAGTAGTGTTGGATCATCACACTACCCATACCATTTAAAATTTTGTGAAAATTTTTCCTTTGTGCTCTTTTGTGTGTGTGCCCTGTTTTTCAGTCGAATCAACTTCTCTAGCTTCCGGTCAGAAAAAAAATATCCTATTCTTTGTTCAGTTTAGATAGACGGTGATTGTAAAAGGAAGGGGAAAAAAGAATCTCATAATTTATGTTGAAGAAATGACGCAAAACGAGAGCAAAGTTAGGTGATGTGTGCAAAATTTTCTGAAAGGTATCATCATAAGATGGTAAAGTAATGATGATGTTGATGGGAAGCTCTTATTATTACTGTTATTATTCTTTGTGTTTTCTAGGTTTACCCAACCAAATAGATCCCTTTTGTGAAAAGGACCAAGAGGGAGAACAAGTGTAGAAAGAGAGAGAGAAAAAAAAGGAAGGAAACTCGAACCTTTTCCTTGATGTTACTACTTTTACAACAACGACGACGACTACAATATACTTTTGAAGGTTTTCTTTGCTGCCTCTTTATCTATGGAACATTTACCACAAAAGCCACCGTCTGCCCTGTCTCCCCTACTACTGTGAACTGTCACTGGAAATTTTAAAACAGTATTCTAGTTTTTAGATACACATTTACACACACCCGCCTTTCCCCCTTTTTTCTCCTCCGACAAAAGGCAATATACACTCGGAGAACATATGAAAACACTATTTTTTATTTCTCCAGTCATAGTTTTCCCTCTGTCTCCAGCTTCTTTCACTTAACAGAGAATCCGAAAAGGCGCTGGGGCTAGAGGAAAAAAAAGGAAGGAGAAAGACGCAGAGCATAACTATATCTTTGTACTGCTATATATATGTATGTGCAATGTGTGCTTAGAATTCTCCTCAGATTTCACCTTTTTCACCAGTCGCGTCGACCTCATTTTTTCTATTTTACTAACAAAGGAAGGGCCCTGCTCTCCATATACAACTACTCCAATACTCCAAACGCGGTTCGCACTCTCTGGCAATCTTTTCTGTACCGCAAATATAAATGAACATATATACATACCGACACACACACACACACTTGCCATTTTTTACGTGAAACAAGAAGTAATAACTGTATACCTACGTGCAGGGAACAGGAAAGTGAAAGACACCACGAGAGAAAACACCATTACAACTAATACAACAGCGCGTTACAGCCTCCACTACTGGTACAACCACGGGTGCAAGTGTGCATGAATATGTATGCGTTGCATGCTGCTCTTTTTGGTTGTTGGACTTGTGTTGTGCTGGCATGTTGGCACATTATCCCTGAAAAAGAAAGAAGAACCGACAGGAGAACAACAATACCTTGTCGAAACCACATGAAAAGCCAACGAGACTGCTATTTTTACACTAGCACTTTTATTCATCCGTCTCCCCTTTCCTTTTCAGCTTAACATGTCTACCGCTGATGATCAGCATACAGCCCCCACCACTACAACCATCATCATCATCACCACCACCACCACTACCCCTGCCACCACCGTCACCAGCAGCTAGGATTTTCCCGGTGTGGCTCCTGCTGCAGATATTCGCAAAAGTAAACAACTCTGTGACCTCATAGAGAAGAAAAAAAGAGAGGAAAGCTATTTCCCTTATTACCATTGCAAGCTTAGAAATAAGAGTGTCAGCCAAATAGGAACCCTGCTTCTTTTCAATTTCAACACCTAACCAAAAAAGATTCCCCAAGTATCGTTCCCCTCGTATGTGTGTTTTTGCACTAGGGATACGGAAAAGGAATGTTGTGTTGTTGGTATCAACTCTCACATAATAATATAGCCACTCGTGTATACATTGCATCCAATCGACGGTTATAAGTAGCTGCTGTGCTATTGTACAAAAAAAGCACCGGTTCGATTCCGTCTTTTATTAAATCGTTGTAGCTGTAAATCATGGAAAACTAGAAAATAAATTTAGTCAAAGTATCACTGTTGAATTGGCCGTGGGGAAATGTATTTGCAGTTATGTGAACGGACGTTCATTTATTCGCAAGCCATTATCCCATTTTGAAAATTGTTTGAAAATCGCACAAGTACATCTGTGTACCCCTTAATATAATTGTCCTTGTGTGAACATTTTTTGGAACCATATCAGCAGGAAATTAAGGTACTCTCTTTCTCTCGTTTCTCCCAACAAACTACAATCTTCTAAATGTGGTAATAATACTATAGTACGTATAGTACAACACCTTATAGGTTTTTCTATCTCATTCAAACCTTCAGAACAAGTTCTCCTTGAGAGTGTGTAGAGCCGTTTTGAAGGAGAAAAGTTTCTTTAAAAAAGAATTGGATTTGAACTGGATAGGTGTATAGAAAGTCAATGAAATAAAATCCTCTTTCTTAAAGTGACGCTTCAACAACCGGTCTCCTTCTACTTGTTCTTGTTGTTGTAGAAGTAATAGTACAGCTGGTTGTACAATCTCTTATTCTCTCGCTCTCCAATATATTATTTCAGTTTAGTTTACTCTTCTTGTCTGCAGGCATACAGGCTTGCAAACAGAGACACATCACAAGGACGACGTCGACAAAGAAAACGTTTACTCTGCTCTTAGTTTGCCCGAAACGCCGTCACGTTACAAAAACAGGCACACACACAATTTTCTACAAGGAGCCTGCAATATTCCCTAATATCTGGAAAAGAGGAGGAAAAAGTACTTGAAAGTGAGCTTCATTTGTACTTATAGAAAACAGCACCCAACAAACGACACTTATTGAACTCCTTTAACAAAGCTAGCAAAATAGGTATAACTTCTTTACGTTGCAAACACACACATACAAACATCACCAGCAAATCAGACAGCAGTAAAAGCAAAGAAAAAAGAAACTAGTTCAGCAGAAAAAAGCAAGCAAAAGGAAGAAGAACAGGAACGTCGTCAAGGAAGGCAAGTAGGCAGTAGCAGCAGAGCACTACCAAAAACAGGCATTTTTTAAGTTCCGCTGAACGTAACCTACAAAACGACGTGAATGTTCCTTCGATAATAATAATAATAATAATAAAAACGATGAACGACCGGAGAAACGCCATCATCATCACCCAGAGTAGTAGTAGCAGTAGTAGTAGGACAACGACTTGACTTGCAAGTCTTTCTTGCAAAAAGGTGTATGTAGCTATATTCATATTAAAGCAAAAAAACTTGTATATCTTCTTTTCTCCTTTCTCTTGTGATTTTTTGGTGCAGTAGTGTGAAAACCGCTGTTGTTGTTGTGAGTGAAGCTGTTTCTGCTACGGACTCTCTTGATTGTGTGTTGTGTTGCTCCTGTTGCGGAAACTGCCAACCAGCATAGAAGAGCACCAGCTGAACAGAAGAAGAAAAAAAACCGTAGCGTGAGTGGAAAAAAGGATCAATTCAATTTCACAGAGAGAGAGAACATAAATACATAAGTCACCATATCGAAATGTGCAAGAAGAATTGTGTGTATTCAAAACATAAATTTATTCTCTCCTCTTTTCACTTTTTCTAAAGTGAGCTGTTTACACACACAAATACTTTTGTGCAAAAAAGTACGAAGAGAAAGAATAAAAAATAAAGTAAAAAATCTGAAAAAGTAGGAAAAGAGAGATTTACAGGCTCATTCACCGCCATTATACTGATATTGGTGCCCTGTGTGTGTGTGTGCCACTGCTACAAGTAGTAGAGACGCCACTCTGGTACCTGCTCCTTGAAACGAGCAAAGCGATAACGCAGACAAAAAATACACACATTACTTATATATACGTCTACATTTGTATGGAAGATATTACATAAAAAGCTGTAAGCTCGTATTCATCTCCATTTTATTTTATCAGTGGTGTCAGCGCAAAGGTTTTGAAGGGGACGACAACGCGCCAGCGAAAAAAAATCAAAAAACAGTGAAAGACAAGAAGAGCGGGCGGCGTATAATACCAGCAAAACTATCTTGTGTGCTATTCAACTGTAGTGTAGGTACTTTCAAACTTGGGTTACTTTTTTGCATACACACTATTGAATTGATGTACTTACTAAAGAGTTGATAGCCTAATATTATTGAAGGTAATATCAGTAAGGGGAAGGAGAAAGAAGGGAAAGTGTAAAGTAATGTATTACTATTGAATGTCACTTTTCTGTACATGGCACATGCCTGTATACCTACCAGTGTTCTCTGTTGGTCGTTCGTTTTGGATATTGTAGTGGGACGAGAAGAATAGAAAGAAAGTTGGAGAAAGACGGAAAGAAAAGTGAGAGAGAGAGAAGAAAAAAAATCCACCAGGAGTGCACGCCACTACCGTGGGGAAATATGCAGAAACAGAAACCCTGCTCGTTTTAGAAGAGACAGCAGCAAAGCGGGACGAGTTTTTTTTTTTGCTCTTTCGTCTTGTTCAAAAGAATACAATGTGTTATTATGATGATTCGATGTTCTCTATGTCGCAGTGACACAAAAGCAAACAGACTAGCTATAGCTTCCTTGCCAAGTGACATCGTCAACAGCAGTAGCGGCAACACTGGTTTCAATACCCTAAAAGCGGCAACACTGACACAACATTCAATAACACAAACAAGTTTTGATAAAGAAAGCGAAGCATTCTGTAAGAGAGTGTGTGTTAGTGTGAACGTGTCTGTGTGTCGTCTCGTTTTCTGTTATTATTATTATTATTATTTTATTTTATAATATTTGATACTGTATGTTTGGAAGAGTGGTATAGAGAAATGTAGATGGATGGACCAGTCGTGAGTTCTCAAATCAAGATGCGTGGTTTGGAATTTATGGTGATATTTCTCGTCTTATCCTTTGGCAACGTGGCTGTGAATGAGAACATTGCTGGGAGGCAGGCGTCAGCCAGCAGCGGTGCAAACTTTGGAAGTGAAATTCCAGTGGAAAGTGGTCGGAGTACAGCGGGGACAGCGGGAGGAGCTGCGACAGTAGTGGTACCAGGAGGTGTAGGAGGAAAAAATGAAAGTTTTGCCAATTTCTTGAATGATGCTCGATACGGTCGTTTTGGAGTTGGCAGTGGAGGCAGTGGGACTTCATCGAGTGGATGGAACTTTTCTCCTTTCACCTCCAGATCAAGAATTGTTGAGACTAAATATGGAAGAGTTCAAGGCCTGAGCATCACCCTCTTCCCCAACATACACTACTCGGGAAAAAATAATCCCCTCAAGAACAAAATTGTAGAGGTATGCCTACATACTTTACGCAGCAGGAGGAGCACTTTTTTATGAATGTACTTTACACCCCGAGAAAATTTCTGGATTGAATATAAATATGGAGAGTGACCCTCAAGAAAGAGTCCGCCTCGTTTGCAGGCAGCATTTTTTTCTTGATCGTCCACTCCCTTGGTCCTTTACTAAATTATACGACCCTTTTTGTATTACTGGTTTACTTTCAGGTTTTCCTCGGCATTCCTTATGCTTCACCACCTATCAAATCTTATCGCTTTGCCCCGACCCAAACTCCGGCGCCGTGGAGTGAAGTGCGACCAGCCATTCATCCATCCCCTGCGTGCCCACAGGTAGTTCACTCATTTTTGAAAACCTCAGTTTCTTCCTCATATGATAATTGAATTCACTTATGTGTCTTGGTTTATTAAACACGTTTAATAGCTTTATAACCTAGTTCCCAGGCCCATTACAGAGGCACTTAAATGTCCATTAAATATCCACTTGATTTTTACATTGATTTTTAATGAAATGAGAATTGGGAGTGAGAAAACATTTTAAACAAAAATCCTTTCCGTTTAGTCCCCTACAGTAAGTGTTTATGTGGAGAATCCTCTGTATTAAATGGACTTTGAACGAAATGGAAAAATTCCGGTACGGCCATTGCGTACATATAAATAACTGCCAGCCATACTCATAAATTACTTTTCATGCATCTTTCTTTCTTTTCATTTTTTTTCCTGAGCCTGGCAGGCAGGTACAAAAGGTTTGCTTCATACACCGTGTACTTCTCTATTCTCTCTGACGACACACCAATTTAAAATGGAACAGTGAATTATTGTTTTAAGTTCGTTTTATGCTCATTTTGCGTGAAGAATTGAATTGTCATAAAACCTAACCAACCATTCAGCTTTCCCCTTGTCGTCTCCTCCTTTTCTCTCATCTCTCGTTCTTTTGTTTTGTTAATGTAGATCCTTCCAGACATCCGGAATGAGTCTGCTGCTCTCAAGGAGATGCCAAAAGGGTACCTGGAATACTTACGACGGGTAGAGCCCTACCTCCGAAATCAGTCTGAGGATTGTCTATATTTGAACGTGTACTCCAGTATAGGTAAACGCTAGCCGCTCTTCATGACTCCTCTAGGCCTATCATTAACCTTACTTTCTTCTCCTTCTTACTCAAAACTTTTCCCATTCAAAAATTGTTTCTTTTCACTTGCTCATGCATTCATTATTATAACGACGACCAAAATAATGTGCATTTACCTATTTTATGTTTTTGCATTCTACTTACTACTATTGCTACAATATGCAAGTGATTTTCCTATAAAATCTCTTCTTCAACAAACGCATAATATCACATGATAGAAACAAGCAACTCCGTTGAAAGTTGAAGGTTCTTCCACGCTTTCTTCTGCTTCTTTACCAGATAATGGTAACAATGATGATAAGAATGTAGCCAGTTAATTCTTACACACAAGACGTTGTCTTATTTCCTTTGGGCGTTGGCGTTACATTAAGGTCTTGTTTATATTTATCATCATCATACTATGGCCGTTATCTACATAAAATACCAATACACACACAAAGTCACTTTTTTACTGCACATACTAGTGACTATATATAGCAACCTAAATAACAACGACCACTATCACCCCAGTACATACCACTTCTCTACCCCAATATGAAGTGAAATAGAAGAGAACCCTCTTCTTCTTCTCCATTTCCTTCTCTCCTTTGTGCTCTCTGGCAGCACTACATTATTTGTTTGTGTACCCCGAAAGATGCTTATCTTGGATTAAGGAAACATGGATATGTGAGCTTAAACTGGAGGCTTTTCAATGTGCCTGTTTATACCCATTAGCTTCCCCTTCCTTGGCTCATTTGCATGCTTAAATGTTCATGTTGGTAGGTAGTGCTGAGCAGTAAGTATTATTATGTGCTTCCGCTCTTTGTATTAAAATGTGGCTACTACATTACTACTCTAACATGCTTCTCTTCTCTCTACTACTACACAAGTCACAGTGTCTATTTACATTAGCATACATGTATAATAGGACATGATTGGCTGGTAAAGCCGGGAAAATGTGTTTACGTTTTTTTATAGTTTTCAAAAATTATAGGGGAAAAATGTACACATAAAGCTGACATACAAGATACTACAATATACCAAAAAAAGATTACCATCCGTCTAAAAAAATCTAATTCCCAAAATAAACACAACAGGCTTGCTTTTTGATCTTGTGTTTGTGTGTGTCTGTGCCCTCCGTCTTTTAAAACTTTTTTTTTTCGGGGAAATGTTTTTAAAACACCCTATAACAACTTTCATCTTACAGTTTTATGCCGGGCCTCTTTAGTAGACCAAAAATACTCTTCTTACCAAGAGCAGAGTTGGGCATATTGTTTTATGGTTTGTTTGTATATCTCTTCTTGTCTTAAAACTTAAAGGCAGCATGATAACAGACAAAGTGCAGTGATGAACGCGGCGAGGTGCAGGCAAGCATATTATGTGGATCAGAAAGGAGTCTACAGAGTAAATAGTAATAACCGGAGTTTTTGCTACCCCATCGCGTTCCTTAGATAAGGCTGATGTCTTTGTAGGATACTGATGCAACATAAAGGGACTACCTCCAGACAAGGTTTATTAAAGAAAGTGCACCGCAATGGAAAAAGGGACACAAGTAGGGATGCAGCAAAAGAGATTTAACTTGCAAGTTTAGTAAAAAAACAAGTCTGGAAAGGAGGATATCGACCATTGTATCCTGTTTCACTGGCAAGAATAAATGCTATAAAGGCACGTTGATGCAAAGGGTACACATAGATCATGCATCCATGTAATTTTCCACCATTCAAACAGCATCACAAACATGGCCAACCGCTACCGCCGCCGCCGCTACCACCACCACACGCCATAATAGTATTTACCCTGCCATAATGATGTTGAGAAAATCCCAACTCTATTCGTACACACATATTGCCATTATACTAGGAATGAGCTTCATTTCATGTCTTCCTGCATGTGTTCATCCCCCGAAGAAGATGCAAAAGCGGAGTCAACTTTATTGTAGCGTTTTACTTTTCAGCAGGAAGCACTGAACAATATTTTACGCGATACCAGGATACGTTAGCAGAGTAATCGAGAAGTTATTTTATTCTTCTCCAACTCCACATATATAAGCGCGCATCGAATTATTTTCTTTAACTTTTTGTGCCATAAACACTTTCGCCCAGAGAGAGAGAGAGAGCACGACAGCACGGTTCACAGTGACAATAGGGAGCTCCGCTATCCATCTGCCGTTTTCAAAAAAAATACTACATAATACGCTTCTGAGAGAAGAATTTCTAAAACTGCATCACCCATGAAAGGAGTTCGCCACCAGAAAGAAGGGCGACGACCAAGAAAAACTATTTTAGCAGCATTCACGGTAAATGGCAATGGAAAAGAGAGAAAGGACTGAGAGAAGCGGTAGCGGTGGAGGTGGTGGTCGTCTATTGTTCATTTTATGTGTGTTATGCAAAAGAATGAGAACATCTCAAAACCAACTTTCAACCAGAGTTTGTTCTGCTTTTGAAATTTGCTTGACATAAAGTACTGTGTGTATTTTATGCAAAATCTTTCCCAATGGAATGGCATCCTGCTTTTATATTCACGACACTCGCACATACAGACACACACACCAGCTCTTTTATACTCGGATATTCTGGAAAGGCACTTATAACTTGTGGTACTCACGTATAAGTCTACACGATTAACTATATAGTAAAGTAAAATTACAATACTACGTGTTTCTCTGTTGTGAGAATGCGGTTTTTGTGCTTTTTTGTCTCATTTTGCTTCTTCTCTTGCTCTTCTTCATAGTAATGGAATCCCGGATTTCGGATTAGAGAATGCGGCACTCATTTCTCGTTATTTTTCTCGTACAATAAGTGCAGAAACCTACGTGTCGTGGTTAATTGGAATGCAAACGAAAAGTAGATTAGGTCTGATCATGATGCTTATCTTGTTAGCAAAAAAACAGATTTTCTCAAATTTTAAACTTTCCTTTCAACATCTCGGTAGAGCGGTTACAGTGTAAGCTTACGTTTGTTTCTGCAAAAAAAAAACGACTGTAACATATATACACCGCCCTATGCATTGAGAATACCGCGTGAAGATTTTTATGGCTAGTAGTAATATGACTCCAATTACGTACCAGCTTTCCACACACATGCAAGTAGAAATTTTCATCGTGACAGGGTGAAAACGCCTAAATGGCAAGCTTGACATTTTTCTATAGAGATTTAGCCTCTAAAATAGGCATAAAGGCTCGTTCATTTTATTTAGTCACGTACCGCGAGTACTTTCAGATGATTCACAAACGATAATGAGTAGTGTAATGCGTTCAAAAATCCTCACCGCACACTTTCCTGTTCACGGAACCGTGCTTGGCGTGGTATTGATTGCTATTTTAATAAGTGTATAACACACTGCATAACACACACTCACACATTCCAAGCGTTTTTCATCATCGTTATGCCCTGTGAAATTGGATGAGCCCTTGTTTCACATTTTTTTGTGTAGTTAGTCCTCATATTCATAAGCAGCAGCACGACGACAAAAGTTTTGCCATCACCACAACCGCGTCTGCATAAGTATGCAGAATGGCGAGTAGCATGTAAAAACACACTCTGTGTACCTATACAAGCGAATTATACGACACTTTTGCGTGGGGACGGTATTCCCCAGAGTTCCCTGTTTGAGTTATGTATGAGCTCACATCTTTGAATCTAAACTATCACTATTTACATCCGTGCATGATAAACGGAGCTTTACTACTATTTTCTCATTCCGCCCACAACTCTCCCTTTCTCTCAGCCTCTCTCTTCCTCTTCTTCGTCTCAAGCATCCACCGTGAAC
The DNA here is from genome assembly GCA_027744295.1 of Callyntrura guangdongensis. Taxonomy (NCBI): domain Eukaryota; kingdom Metazoa; phylum Arthropoda; class Collembola; order Entomobryomorpha; family Paronellidae; genus Callyntrura; species Callyntrura guangdongensis. The sequence continues at coordinate 46,487 of JAHZNB010002482.1, read as the reverse complement.
ACATAGAGAGAGTCACCCACGTACGCACAACGGCAGTTATTTCCCTCATGGCATGTCAAAGACGAACACAAGGAAAAAAAACTTTTTATGAGATATATTGCACAGAGCGTCTGCCTACCTATACATCTGCATCCCCATCTATCTGTATGTATTTATTCGATAAATTGCCAAAAACAGGAGGCGTGTGACGACAGGAAGCCGAAGCGAATGTGACACTGATTTTTCTGGACACGACGACTGCAAGTCAGCTCTCCCTTGCATATCTCTCTACCCAATGCTCTATCCCGTTCGTTTTCTTCCCCTTTCCAGTTCCTACTCTCTCTTGCTCACCCTCTCAGTCTCAGTACATGTTCATCCCGGCCAACATACATACATTTTCCCTTTTGTTGGATGTACAATGGCAGCGGCTTTACTATCTATCTTCTATATCTACCCTGTCATCGACAAAATTTCCCTCGTCGAAAATTCCAGCCTCAAATTCAATATGTCAAGTTTTGAGCCAGAAGAAAACTATCAGCAATGGTTATTGTTTCCGCGAAAAGAATGCAATATGACAATAACATAATAGTTTGTTCATACCCACTATAAAAAAAAAGTTTTCCTTTTTGCCTCTCATGTTATTTGGACGATTTTTTACAACCTACATGTAGAAGTAACAGTAATAGTGATGGTGGTGGCACTGTGGTGTGACGGAGAAGTAGTTGGAAAGACAGAGGAAAAAAGGAAGCTTTCACTCTCTCGACAAGCTGAAAACAACATGTGCATTCCCGGTTGGTGAATCAGCCAGAATAGACGGGCGCACGATAGCACATGTCAGGATGTTGCTATGCCCGGAGAGTTTTCTATGCCTCGTTTTCCTTCCTTATCCATGTAAATATGACCATGTTGTCTGATATAATATTCAGGGACGTATGGAAATAATAACTCAACTTACATGCTCATGTTCAAATAGATATATATTTGTGTGTGCGCCCTCCGTCGGCTGTAATGTTTCCCTTGAGCGATTCAGATGCATAGTGTGCATGCAAGAGTTCCAAAATTTTAGACAATTCCGACATGCACATCTTCCCTTTTTTCTTTTTGCTTTTCACTTTTTGATCACTTATTAACATTCTCCGTGCGTTTTCTTCAAATGGTTTGAATTGAGTTTCTGGGACAGCTGCTGCCTCCATTGCTGCTGCTGCTGCTGCCGTCGTCGTTGTCGCTGGTCGATCCAGTTCTGCACTCGTACAATAGCGCCAATTCCATTTCCAGAGCAGTAGTAGAACTAGTAGTGGTAGTACATTGAGAGATTCGTGCTTATTATTCTTTTATCCGGTGAATTCGGGTTTTTCGCGGACTCCTTTTCCGGGATATACAGGAGCCAGTGAGGTGGAAGCAGTCAAGCTTGTCATGTTACAAGAACAAAAGCAACGAACAAAACATGCAATGATGTAAAGTTCTGCGTGCACACACATTTTCACTGGGTGAATGATGATACCAACGCCATGAATCATGAATAAGAAACAGCTCAGATACAACCGTCGAGAGTACCTTTAGCGTAGTTCAGATAACGACCCATAATTAAACACGAAATAATTTTCCTCCTTTTCTGCTACGCACCTCCACACAGACAGACTGTGTAAGCCCTCATGTCTGGTGCAATGTCTGCAGAGAAACCAGAAACCTCTGGAACATGATGATGTGGTTGCATGCTGACGCTTTATTCGTTTTTAGTAATCCCCGCAAGTCATATAAATACTTATTGTGCAAAATATTGTTCTTTCCCTGGTGAAAATTGATACTTAACAGAAAACTGAAGAAATGGAGCGTGCTTTGGAATTTCCATACCAAATGAGGCGTGCAGCCTGAGCAAAATGTGTACTTACGTGTACACATACAATTTTTTATTGATGAGAGAGATATCGGGGCATTGTGCAAATTAAGTGTACGAGAGGAAAATGTTTATCTTGATGTGCATACAAATGCCTGTAAATCAGACGTGTGTAGTAGTATGAGAAAGCTTGAAAATAAGGGAGCGGAGCAGGATTTTGTCAACGGAGTGATATCTATCGTTTCTTTTCAAAGTTAAATAAAAGAAGTTTAAATACCATCCATCGTGTTTGCCTGATAGTGGTTTGGATAAAAAGAGAATTGCAAACGTGCCTCGTTCTGTTCTGTCTGTTCAAATATGAGCTTTGTTTTGGCAGTTATAAAAGCGTCCTCATATCTCGCGTGTGAGGGTTGGGATTAGTATCGCAACGTACCATCAGAGTATCGTATGAGTAATCAGGGGAATGATAAATGATTTTCCAGACTAATTAAATGCCTGACTGAGTTTGTTTTTGGCATGAGTGGTGGTAATCGTTTCCTCTTTTAATACGGTTGTACACACACATAGGTCCCGATACTAGACTCAAACCAGTGGTCGTTTACATACATGGGGGAAAGTTTGCTTGGGGAAGTGGAAACCTTTCGGATGGAACGGTACCGTCATCCCAAGGCGATGTTATTTTTGTATCAATCAACTACCGTTTGGGTAAGAGATTTCTCGCGGCAATTTACAACAGTTTACACACACGCGCACGTAGTTGTAATTAACTTGTTTGTGAGGTTTGTGGCAATTTTAACGATTTCTCCTTTTTCTGTTTTTCAGGAATTTTAGGTAAGTGGTGGGGGAGGTTTTCTTTTGACGGCGTTTCGTAATGAAGGAGCATAGTATTTGCGTAATTTTTTTCCTCTTTATAAACTTAAACTCAAAGACGTGCCTTCCAATTTTCAGGATTTTTGAACATGAATGACTCCCCGTCTTCCCGACCCAGAGTCGCTAACTACGGTCTAATGGACCAAATAGCCGCACTACACTGGATCAAAGAAAATATTCGAAATTTTGGTACGTGTATCTATATGAAATTATGTTTGTCTATTTGTACATCACACACATCTGTATTTTCTTGAAAAGAATCCTGTGCAGCTTGTAGCACAGTCACCTAATTTCTTGGTAGTGAAATTGTTTTGCAAAATGTTCAATATAATATTATATTCTATATTTTATGTTCAATATTCCTGATTCCGCTCGATCGAAGGTGGGGATCCAGATAGTATAACTCTATTAGGGTATGAGTCGGGGGCAGCGTGTATTCATTTTTTGATGTCATCTCCTGCAGTAGCTCCAGGTACTGTCTTTTACGCTATAACTTTCTCTCTGCTTTGTACTTGCACAAAAAATGCCGTTAAATTAGGGATAAACAAGAGCTTCCCACTTCAGACGACGGTATATCAAAGCCTGTATTGCTTTCCATTACACACCCCGTAGTAATAATAACATACCATTTTACCCGGCTATTATGCCTACTCTTCTTACGATCAATAACGTGCTAAGTACATTATACGATTACACGAAAGGAAATTCTTTCCCTAGAAAATCCCATTTTCTTGCTCATCATCAAGATCATCTCTTTCATAACAAGGCTCTTATGACGATGATCATCCTCATCGTGTGATATCCATCGCAAAGAAATGATTTTTACAGAGTAAATTGGTCCCACAGGATTGTTTCATCGATCAGTGTTGATCGCTGGCTCAGCACACGCCCCCTGGGCATTGATATCGGATCCATATTCAGCCGGTTTGTCCGTCGCTCAAGCCCTGAACTGCTCATCCTCCAATTCCAGCGCACTCAATGAATACCCCCATGGCAGTGGCGGTCCCGGCTCTGCAACTACCTCTACCACTACTCAAGCTTCCAGAGAAGCCCACCATGGCATGGGAGCATCAGGAGCATCGTCCAGTTCGTACGCCCAAGATCCAATTTTTGAATGCCTGAAAAGCAAACATTTCAGCGAATTTTCCAAGTTCAAACCACCAAAATTCAACACTGACTTTGGGCCAAGCATTGATGGAATCGTGATTAAGCCCAACTTTCGGGTATGTTCTAGTTCCGAAAATTGACTTGAGTCGAGAAAGAAAGGAATGTGAAGGAGAAAAGACAAGAGATAAAGAAAAAGGAGGCAACAAGCTTCAACACACTTAAATTCGATTTTCACGTTCTCTGAGTAGTACTTTGTACTTACAAAATTTCATGATTTTCAGCTTTACAGTGACAGCCATGTGTATGCACTCAGCGTACGTCATGCATGTTATCACGGTTCGCTAGTGTTGCCTACTTTTTTCACTCTTTTCTCCTCTCGCGTTCCTCCATTGTTTCAAAACGGAAAGATGCATTATCGATTGGAAAGACGCCAGATACAGAAAGTAGGGCTTATACTATTATTATTTTATTATTATTAGTGAAGCAAAAAGTTTATAAATCTATACAGTGATTTGTGAGCAGCGGTCTGCAATATGTGCGTAGAAATGTTCTCCTTATTTCTTTAAAATGAGTTTACCTTTTTGTCTTCAATTTTCAGCAAGCTCCAAAGGAATATCAAATGGGAAAGCGTGAACTGTCCAAAAAGTATGACCTACTTTTTGGAATTTCATCATTCGAAAAACTCACCGAGTTTAGTGAGGTATGTTTTTCTTCCCCACATCTGCAAATATTGATATTATCTAGCTTGTAACTTTTTTTTCTCTCTCTATTGCGCGAGAAAAAAATTGTTAAGATGAACCTACCTACCTATTTTCAAGTATCTACCTCCCCTGATAAATTTACATACAGAGCCACACTGACAATGTAAATTGGGCAACCAGAGAGAGACTGGATGAATAAAGCAATATAACTTGCGAAACTTTGCCGCCTTTTATATTTCTTTTTTTGCTACAGATGAACCGTGAATACCGAAGCACTAACATAGTTATAAAATGAAAATACATGCTCTTTTTTTCTTTTGCAGATTGACTTGGAATTTGGATTCGAGTCACTCAGAAGAGACGCCATTCTGCGCACGTTGGTTCGAAACTCATACAGATTTCACCGTAATGAAATCTTAGCTACCATTACCAATGAGTACATTGACTGGGAGAGGTAAGTTCAATAGAGAAAAGAAAAACACCCAGAAAATATCACAATGGAGCTTAACTGGCCCACCCCATTTCAAGCGAACAAAAATTATATTCCCAGATACCTAGATTCTTTCGCTAGTTTGAGCAATAAGTACGTACGTATTTACACGTAGCGGTAGTAGTAAGTGGTGCCAGCATTGCAGTGAGATAATGATTTCATGCTTCTATGAATCCACTTTCTCCTTCCACCACCGTTTTTTTTTCTTTCGAGGGAGATTTTCATTGCGTTGCATACCTACATTCTAACATGTATTCTGGTTTACGGAAACATTTTACTACTAGTTGATACACAGTTCTGCTGGTTCCTATTCACTTCTGTTACCAAAATGGGAAACTGCTGTAGGACTGGCACGACTTATACTGCTACCATGATTGCCCTGCTGGTATTTAGTAATGTTGTACTACTTGTACTACTGTATTATAATAATGATCCTTTTACACGCTCCTTTTTTACTCGTTCTTTCTCCGTCTTATCTTCTTAAAAATTGTATGTGTGAATTCATTGTTAGGTCCGGACAGCACCCGGTAGGGACAAGAGATCTAACAATAAACGCAATAACTGACTGTCTTAGCCTTTCGCCTGTCGTGGCAGCGTCCGACTCCTCTCAGATAAAAAAGTCATTCTTCTACGTCTTTGAACATTCCACCAGGGACGGGCTTTACAATTACCAAGTGAGTTTAATGTTTATTCGTTTCTCGTGTTGGAGCAAGTGTACTTTTTTTCTTTTTCGGGGAAAGTTATCGCTTTTCTGTGCGTTGTTTTAAGAGGGATAAAAAGTGTGTGTGTGTGTATTTTAGACAAGTTTCTTGTCTGTGTGGATATATCACTGCACAAAGTTTACTTGTTTTTGCTACTGTGTGTAGTAGTATAATATGTCGTCAGTTAGTTTTTTATTTCTTTTGCTGTGCGCACATTGGTTAGTTATAGCGAGAAAGAATGGTTTTATGTGGGTATGCCAAAGGCAATATATATATATATATCCTCTTTTGAACATGACAATTGAAGCGTGCTGGAGCTGGAGGCGGTGAAGAACTTAATTACATATTTGGATACCCTCTGGTGGAGGCAGCCACTGGTCAAGTCTTGCCATTCATTCCCTCTCCACTGCCATCCAATTATTCCAAATCCGAAATTGGACTAGCGGAGCTGTGGCTAACTTTTATTTCAAACTTTGCTCATTCTGGGTAAGAAAATTATCTTCAGTTCCATCATCATTATCATTCTCATCATTCTAGCGTGTTGTTCTAGAGCCAACGAAGAACATAGATGGATGGTTGTTAGAGCACAATGACACATGTCCCTCTCGTCAACAGTAATAAAATGTTTTCGTCTCCTCATATGTTGGTGACGTAATGAAGCCTGGTGTGTAGTATATTACATGGTTTTTTTTCATTCTCTTGTTCCTTTTATCATATAGCGATCCAAACGGTCCCATCAAGACTGACGCAATTGCAACTTGGCCTATTTCCAAGGAGCGAAATAGATACCGCAACACGGTCTGGGAACCCTATGATCGACTTCATCAAAAGTATCTGGAGATCGGGCTGAACAAAATCCGAAGTCGATCTCACTACCGTGCACACCAAATGGCAATTTGGTTGAGGTAACCATGCGTGTGATTTTACGGTCGTTTGTTTGAAGAAATTCTTCTTGTAGCGGCAAAGAATAGAGAAGTATAGTATGTTTGGTGGTGCTAGCTAGTGGTGGTGGCGGCCTGTGCCGTTGTCAAAGTCGTGGTAGAGCACCAGTAATAGTAAAAGTGTACATTAGTTGTTAGTGTAATAGTAGCAGTTATTTTTTTTAGCTTCTGTCCGCATATAAGTTATATACAGTGTAACGATATGGCGGTAAATATCTTAAAGAAAGAAGAAAATCATGATTCATGACTTTGTACAGGCTGGTCCCAGAGTTGCAAAGGAGTGGAGCACAGATAGCCTCGACTTTCCATAATCGGATAAGAGGTGGCAATGATCCTGCTCTTTATGTTGGAAGGTATACAGTCACACACATATATATTTATCACGACCACTAACTATCATTATTACTCTTCCCATTACCATCTTTTACATTTCCTCTTCCAATTTTGAACGAGCTTGTCTCTTCTCTCTTCTTTCAAATCTCCTCCTCCCCTTACCACATTGTATGCACATGCAATTCCCCTTCCCACTTTCACTTGCTCCACACACAACTAAAGGCTAATGATATGAATTCCCGGTACAGACAAACCCACAAACGTCTGAACACACATCTCGTTATACGCATTAACCATTGTACCAGTTAGTGGTACAAAGATGCTTTCTTGAAATGTAAAATATATTATGGAAAGCATATTATGGTAGACAGCTGCGAGGGATTTTCTGAATTCACTTTTTATCAAAGTGACTTTCCACCATTTTGGATTATATGACCCTCTCTGTCCGTTTTCTTCTCTTGCTGCTTCTCCTCAATATTCTCTTTTATTCCTCCCTCCTTTTCCCTCTCGCTGTACCTACCCAACAGGACATGTGTGCATGAGGTGAGTTTGAAGTATAATAAAATTAAATTAAAATTTTCCAGGCTGAAGTACTGGGGTCCTGAAGACGATGAAGAGGAGCCACCAGAGTTGATGACAGGGCTAGGTAGTTCAGTTCAACTGCTGGAGCTTCCTCTGGGTTATGGGTACTACAGTTTTGGCTATTACGGAAATGCTCAAAACCCGTCAGAATCTGCGGATCCATCTCTTAACTCGGAAGATGGTGGCAGCGCTGGTGGAGGAGGAAGAGGAAAAAATAATAACGAGATTAGTGTCGGTGGTGGTCCGCCACTTACATACACCACGTGTTATTCCCCCGTGTCGTCTTCCATACAAGAGTCATCCTCAGCCAACTCTGGTGGAGCCAGTAAAGCCAGCAATTCCAGCGATGAAAACTCGTCCACACTGTCCTCTTTCTATTTGTCACCGTACTCCACCGTCCTTGCCATCACGATTGCCATTGGTAAGAAGAATGTTTATGAAAGGCACACAAACATTCAAGGATTCTATAATATCCTGCTTTATATACCATCTTCCTACTTTTTACTGTTCTCTTGAATACTTTTGTTTAAACTGGAGAACATTTACGATAATGTGAATTACCCATTCCACGTACATGTAATAAAACGGACAACAGATAAAACGGGTACAAAACCAAACGGGAACAGAACGGTGACCAAGTTTATGTATATATGATGCTCCCGATAGTAAAGCATGCTCCGACTGTATAGCACCTGGGCTACGATTGCTCGGGTCATTATTATTGTTATTTGATATATAAAAGAACAATAAAAAATAGACGCCTCACTGCATCCATCTTTTTTTCTGTAAATTTTTATCTTGCAGGGTGCTCTCTCCTTTTACTCAATATTTTTATATTTACGCTGGTATACTTCCGTCGCGGGGAGCGAGATCGACCCAAAACAATAAAATCTTCGACGCAGTCCCTACAACAAGACAATAATGGCGCGAATGGCAGTAATAAATACGCTGAGCCTCCAGAACTTCTCAAATCAAACACAACAACTGCAAGTTCCTTCCTTCATGCTTCACAGTCTCAGTCACAGCTTCAAATGGAATTAGAGGCATTAGAGCTCACCGTCAAGCATCACCAGCAGGAATTGTTGGGCGAGAGAGCGGCTCTTGAAACGGATCTTCAACTTCATCATCCTCTAACGAATCCACAACTTCACCAGCACACCACGGCTCACTCGGTGAGTCGGTTGTCACTTTCAAAATCAACTCAAAACCTGAAAGACTATCAACAGCAGCAGTCATCACAACAACCATTTCATTCCCAACAGCAAGGAGTACATCCTTGCCATCATCCTGACCTGAGCTCAAGAGGCATTCTCCTATCACCCCCATCCTCTTCCCAGAGCTCGTCCATTAACGTAAGCAGTAGTAATACTGAAGTGATGATGCCCCAAACGCTTGCTATCGCAACATTACCGAGATGTAATGGTTCGGTGGGTGGTAGCTATGTGGGGATAAAACCGATGCCACCTCCAAGGTCATCGAATAACTTTTCAACGCTCCCTCATAACATGCCATTAAACATTCCTCCCAGTCATCAGGGTCAACTTCAGTTAAGTGTTGATGTTGTCACGTCAGATGAAGAGCTCAGAGTTTAGATTTATAAAGCGTATGAAATTATAAAACATGTCGGATATGTGTGTTTGGGAACGATGCAAAAGAATGAAATGAAATGAACACTGCAATGTATTTTAAGCATAACTGTTATATAAAGTTATAGAGAAGAAACGAATAAATAATAAAAGTTGCGAATATGGTTAAAAATTGACTACTCGACTCGAATTTGCTTTAATACACTACACATCTCTGAAAACTGACTCCTGTCAAGTCACGTACACGTACATGTGAGAAACTAACCAACCACAAGCTGTGCTGATGCACATTAAGCATTCCACGTCCATGGGCCCAGCATTTTATTCCTGTTGGAATTACACACTCAAAACGAGAAGACTGAGGAAACCCTCCCGGCTACGTTACATGGGGTAAGAAATACTTCAATCGTGCTTGGAGATGAAGGCAAAACATTTTGATTTGGAAGTTGCCCGTTTTTTTAAAAGAATGCAAAATTAAAAGCTAATAACAAAGTTTACTGCGTGCCAAAATGCAATAGTCCTTGTCAAGTTTAAAGGTCAAAGTTCATTCATAGCAACATCTAGTTTAATAAATCGCATTCCATTCAGCACTTTTGTTAGACTATAACTTTTGTGTTGGTTCACTTATTAATGCAGAGAGGCAGCGAGCATTAAACATTCTCACGACGACAAATCATGCATGACTCTATCTGACGACTTGAACATACGCAGTAAATTCTTATCTATTTTCAACACAAGCATTAATAGCAAGCCCAAATGTCACAATCTTGCATGCTATTGTTCCATGTTCCGTCTCGTCATCAAATAATCACCATCACATTTGCGATACAATACAATATAGTAGTAACGTCTCCATCCAGCACGTACTGGTGATTGACTAGTACAAAATTCCAATTTCAAACTCCCACCTGTGTCTAGTCATCAGTCAAAAATTGCAACTCAAACAACCAACCTCTTGATGAAAGGCATTTTCAGCTCACTTTGTTGATGATTTGCAGAAATGTAATGGTGGCAAGTCTCGGTTGAAACATACTTTTTACTACATGCATCGCAACAAAATTGAATTTTTTTTCTAACTTAATCATTTTTATCTTTTATTGATGTATGTACATTACATGTATCACTAGACTTGACTTTTGCATACATACATGGTGTCGTGTTACATACATTAGAAATTTCCCAGGGCCGATGTTTAACAGTGCCTTATTCTTTACAATGGGAAACATCCCATGAACAATATTCCGACGTACATTTCCTCGTGATAATGTTGCACTAGTAAAATATTTCTGAAAGGGTTGTACTAGCAAACAGCAACTACGAGTAAATAGTAAATACACAACACAGCGATTCATCAACTCAATGTGAACTACATTGTAGTTAGCACTAGGACAGTTTTTTTATACAATGCACATTAACCTTATGAAAATGGCTGTGGGGCCTATAACTAGACACGATGGTAGATAATGTAATGTGTGCATGCAGAGAGGAATGGTATGAATGAATGTACGCAGTTCGTAACAAGTGAATAGATGATAACGACGACCATTTAATGTAGGTATAGCTCCTTAAGTAAGTACCTCTATCTACACACATTTTTTTCATGCTTGCCCAAGCTCCTTTTCCTTTATACTCTTCTTGAATGAAAAGAAATACGCATCATCATCATAATTATTGGGCAATTTGCAAGGCGACGGAACTACACGGCTGCTTATTGTGAAGAAGCTAGATGAAAGGAAGGACAAAGTGAGGATGAAGAAGGAGAGTCCAATTTACTGAAATGGTTGCGTTGCTTGTCGTAATAAGTGTACACAGTTTATTTATGACGTACTCTTTGTCAGTAAGCATTTTATCTCTTTTTATCTTTGTGTGTGTGTGTGTGTTTACATTATTGCTCAACTGAATACGAATAAGCCTTTTATTTGTTTAAAAAAAACATTTAATCTCCTTTCTGAGAGCACGATGAGCAATTTTAGTATTCAAGTCGTATTGGCGATCCATGCTAGAAGACAAGTGTTGTGTACGAATAAAAGTGTAACTTGTTTCCTTTTTAAGCGGTTTATTACCTGACTTTTCCCAATGTGCGTCCATATCGATATTTAAAATGTCAGATTTTTTGTTTTCCACTTCCCAGTTGTATTTATCAGAGTCACAACACTTGGAATCGTATATTGAAGACGTGTTAATCAATCCGAATAAGGATGTACTAACGCATTTGATAGCCGTTTCCACTGTAATAATCTTTCTGATTATTTTGGTTAAATTGTATTTAAATGGAAATGACAACTTTTGGCCCGACCGTGGCGTTAAGCTTGTGGAGACTTCCGAGTTTTTTTCTATTTTGGACCAGCTGCGTGGTAGCAAGGGTCGGAGGGACTGGGACATTGGCGTGTACAGGAAGTTTACAGGCAAAAAGTTTGTTGGTCTGATGGAAGGGAGGAGACCAGTTTTCTTTGTGAAAGATGGGCATCTCGCAGAGCGCATTCTCATGGAGGACTTTGATTATTTTGTTAATCGGCGAAAGTTTTTGTTGGACAAAACAAATCTCGTCATCATGAAAATGTTAAACGAGGTGACGGGTCTGGAATGGGAAAAAATGAGAACGGGAGAAGCAACCGTGTTAGCTACCACCACCACGACGGTAGAAGAGCGTCTTGGAAGGAAACTGTTTTCACAATTTAATTCAAGTGGTGAACAGCTTGTCGAGCGGGTGAGGAGGGAGTCGGCAAAACTAGGGAACCACACTGATGGAATCAGTGTCACGGAATGTTTTGGACGTTTCACAATGGATGTTATCGCCACGGCGTGCCTTGGAGTTAAAAGCAGTTGTCTCAACGAGAAAGAATTACCCTTTTATAAACACAGGAAAATGTTCCAGTCGTTAGGTCCTTGGAGAATGGCAAAAGTTTTCAATGCATTCCTTTTTTCCCGAGTCGCGGCACTCTTCCGAATCTCATTTATTGAGCAGGAGTCAGCGGATTTTTTAAAAAACATTGTGAAGCACACCATCAATCACAGAAAGAATAATGAGAAAGAGTGTGGCACGGCGGCGACAGCAGCAGAGGGGGAAAAGAACGGCGGCAGCCCTAGACACGACTTTTTGCAACTTCTCCTAGACACAAGAGACAAGGAAATGAAAATTGACGAAGCTGAGCTAAAGCACAGCTTGATGACAGGAGCAACACCATCGCCATCACCTCCAAAAATAGAAGACGGTTGTACTTGTTGTAGTAGTAGCAATAATAATGAAAAAAATACAACAACGACTACTAATGCCATTTCTTCCCCCAATACGTCTCCTACAAACACTATCATTGCCGCCAACGCCACTATCATCACAGCTTTTTCTAGTCAAGCTTTTCTCTCTGACGATAATGATGGCAGAAGTAATGCTGGGAATAAAGTAAATTTAACGGATGAATTGATTCCTGCTCAAAGTATACTTTTTCTTCTCGCCGAATTCGAAAAAACAGCCTCGATTCTCCTATCCTTTGCCACTTACGCCTTGGCTGTACATCCCGGCTGCCAAGAAAAACTGTACGCCGAGATTGAGCAGTGTTTACAGAAGAGCATTGGGAAAGACAAAGCAGCGTTGGATTACGATTCAGTGAACTCCTTGGAATACATGGATATGTTTATAAATGGTAAGATTAACCCTTATGCAGTTGTATTATACGGCTCTTTCTATTCATTACATTGGCTTCGCGCTCTCCTCTCTCACTTTCTTTCCTGACAATTTCTCATGGTCTACAGTCTACACTTTCAATGTAATGGATTCTTCGCCAGCCAGTTATTCTTGTTGTATTACCCCCATTGTAGTTACCTCAAAAAATGGGAAAGAAAACCTAGACCTACAAATCAGCAATCTCATCAAATCAATGATATAGCTAATTGTATTAATACAACTTTCATTTTGACCCTATCTTGATCTTTAAAAAATCTAGAAACGCTGAGAATGTTTCCTCCTTCCTCCCGCGTGGAGTTAAGATGCACCAAAGAATATCGCGTTGATGATGCTGATACGAATCTAATTCAACTGCCTCGGGAAACCTTGCTTGTTATTCCAATAATCGCTTTCCACTACGACGAGCAGTATTTTCCTGACCCAGATAAATTCAGCGCAGAAAGATTTTCTCCGGAGAACAGGAGCAAAACTCAGCCCTGCTGTTTCATTCCACTTGGCTTTGGCCATGGGCCACGAAACCGTACGTAACAAACAAAGAAGAAAAGATACACAAAAAAGTAAAACATTGTTAACAACATAAAACACTGTCTAGATATGGTATGACTGTGTGCCTGTTCTAATGGCGGTGTATCTATGTACCACAACAATAGTATACGCGGGTATTATTGCTTATGCGTTATGCCTAAGTGGATGGAAAAGATATCAAATATTGGCAGCATTGCTATTTATCTTATCGTTTGTGTGAGCTACATTGTATCACCCAGAAAAAAGTAGCATTATATGTGTATTCACTATAATGTTGAACGTGAATAGGTAACTTTTGCACTGGCATTAAATTAGGAACACCACCAACAGACGTCTATTACATAAGTAGAAGTATCGAAAAGGCTGTAGCGCGTTGTGGTACATTTATTCTACTTTTTTGTTTGTCTGGATTCTGGATTATATTATGATTATTATGATGTTTATGTTTCCTATTATTTCATGCCACAAAACTTTTTTTTCTTCCATTCTCTCTCGCTCCTGTTACCTTTATATAAATAAACTTTGTCATTATGATTTATAGGGATCACTACGATTCCGGCTGTAGTTGGAGCAAAGACGGCATTGGCTCATCTTGTTCATAATTTTATTATAGAGCCTACTTCCTGTACACCTATACCAATGGAATACGACAATTTCTCGCCACTCTTGAAACCTGTCAGAATGATGAAGATTCGATTCCGGCCAAGAAAATGATCTCATTTATCATGCTTCACTCGTTGTCCTACCTGATCCTTGTGTGGATTTTGTATTGATTCTTTCTTTTTTCTCCTCTCTCTCTGTCTCTGGTGCGTAGAACTCACCTCAGAAAAGAACAGTTGTACATAATGCAATCACATTCTCGTTTTATTACTGTAATAATGGAACCAAATAAGAAAATGCTGGAATAAACGTAACGACTTACAAAACGACTTGAAAATATAAAATATTGCATTTTAGTAACGTGTATTGTTTAAAAAAATTTATTTCTGGTATGTGACAGACAACGAGAGTGGGTACTTTAATTTCACGAAATGGTGTCACTGTATAGTTTCGTCATATAAGCACAAAAATTAACTTGGCTTACCACAAAAAGTTTCCTATATGATGTTTTTTATTGTTACCTTTTTTAATATTCCATCGACCGGATGCAGAATGTGTATTTATTCGTATTCTCGCAAGCGTCGTATTATTCATCAGATATGGGTATATACATACATCAATCAACAATGGGCAAGAAACAATGAAACAACGATTCGTTCATTCAAAAAATGATAACGCTAAACAATGAATACAAGTCATATCATATCATTGCAAATACATTGCAAACGGGGTAGGTTCCTTCTGAACAGCACACTTTTAAGTATTTGTGTTACTAGCAAACCCAAACCCCAAGTAAGTATATATTTTTTTCTTATATTTTTTCCGTCTGAGAACCCCAATATCTCAAATATTTCTTATGGCAGAATCAAGTTTTCATGTTGCGGTTTCCACTTTATACCTACTTATGTAACGTCAAAGAAACGACAAGAAATGACTCATCATAACATGATCAAAAGGCTATACCAATCCATGATATGCATGTGTATAATGCCTCCTAAGAATCGGTGATGATTATAAACATCCATTGCTTCAGGATAAATGCAAGATGGCAAATGTTTGCATCATTTTTACTCTTTGTTGCATGTATGTGTATCGTGTAATGCTTTGTAGCAAGAAATTATACGTTTAAAAAATACCCATATGATGTATGTATCATAATTATCTAAAGTAATATAAATTTTGCATGTGAAGAACCTTGTTACTACATGATTTGAAGTATAAAAAATTATATCATGAAAGACTGTTTTTTACCTAGTATTTGTTGATGTATATTTATTACATTAGCACAGCATGGCGAGGCGAGTAATATAAAAGGTGATTAATTTGCTGGATATCAGAAATTCATTTATCATTTATCCTTACTGTCGGAAGGTACAATTGAAGAGTATTTTGAGTTTTTACTCTACAGTGTTTTTTGCGTGCATTGGCATATTCCAAGGTTCTGCTCTCCAGTACGCCCGCGTCTGTTTTTACTGAATTGTTATTGAAGTTTGGTGAAGGTTATTTGGGGACGATTAACTTTTCATACTCACAGTGATACGTTGTATACCTAATGTATCCTGTCACCCTTTAGTGTCGTTACTACATATGGTGGTACACAATACAAGATATACACAATAATTGCCCTTGAAACACAACATTGTATTTACTAAAGTGGGCGATTCTGAGTTTCACTCAGTTTATGAGTCTGGACTTGTCTAGGTCTAGATATATCCACAGTATTGTGCACTGGAGCGTAACAGGTGTTGTGAATTGTGAATCATATCAAGAGACAAACAACGCAACGTAAGCATAATATAGCTGCTTAAAGCAAGAATTTTGTTCCAATGTGCATTTTGATGTCCATATCGCTATACATGTTGGTATTGTCTCTTTCATGCTTGGAGAAGAGTCCAGTGGAGTACGTCACGTCAAATCTCTAAATGTGAAGTGGAATGTCCTAATGTCATCGGTAGTACAGTGAAGCCGAGAACCAAATTTAATACAGTACAAAAACTTTTGTCCTTCAAAATCTCCCATCAATTCAACAAACGTATATTCAACTATGTATATGTTTAAAGAAAATGATCGTGAGTAATTTCTGCCAGCATGAACTGGACGAAAATATACAGCTGCAGTTGGCATTTCATTATTTGAGTGGGACCTGTCGCATATTTTTTCAATAGAGTTCGTTACTTTGTTACACTCTATGCTAAAGTGACTTTGAAAAATATTTAATTGTCCATTTTGGCAATTACCCATCACCATAAAAATTAAGTGACTAACATATTATACTCATACTGTTTTCAAATATTGTGCTTTCCTAACCGGAAATCAACATGGCACTATTTACCGTCATAGCTGTCGTGGGAGTAATTTTTCTCCTGGGATTTTTGCTCGTAAAGTATGCTCAACGTAACCAGGATTATTGGAAGAAAAGGGGGGTGCACCACATAAAGGGGGAACCGGCACTAAAGCAAACGATTGATTTTATCACACGGAAGAAAAATATTGTTGATTTTGATAAAGATCAGTACACCGCGTTAGGTTCTGAACCATTCGGAGGCAATGTAGCGTTCGGAATTCCCGCTCTACTTATCAAGGACCCAGAATTGATAAAGCAAATTCTTGTGAAAGACTTTGACCACTTTGTTGACAGGAGAAAAATGGAGCTACACAGTGAGCCCATTCTCAATCTTATGCTGTCCATGTTGGAAGGTCAAGAGTGGAAAAATGTTCGTTCAGTAATGAGTCCAACTTTCACCACCGGTAAAATACGACGAATGTTCGAGCATTTCAACCGATGTGGAGCTCAACTGGTTGAGTTCGTCAAGTCCAAACCAGTGGGATCCCCGGGAAGTCGTGATGTGGTAGTGAAAGAAGCATTCAGTAGATACTTGGTCGACATTATCGGGGCAACTGCTTTCGGACTGGAAACCAACTCTTTAAAAGATCCAAACTCAATGTTTTACAAGATGTCTAAAAAGCAGTCTGAATTTTCTTTCCTTAAAACGATTAAACTACTATTCCTCATGCTGTTCCCCTTCCTTACGAGATTAGGTGTTAGATTTACAGACTCGGAACCAATGAACTTTTTCGAAAACATTTGCAAATCTGCCCTGAAAAACAGAGAGAACTCAAAAGAGAAAAGAGAAGACTTGCTGCAAATGATGATTGAGACACGGCGCGGCGAGCTGAAGATTGACGACGAATTGGATCAGTTTGAAAAGTTTGCTCAACTCAACAAACCGGCAGATGGATCGAGCGGAAAATCAAAAGTCATTTTAACGGATGATATGATTACGGCACAAAGTCTGTTGTTTTTTATTGCCGGACTTGACACAACCGGAAGCGTGCTTTGTTTCGCGGCTTACTTATTAGCCCTACATCAGGTAAGTAATATAAAATGTGATTAATTTGCTGGATATCAGAAATTCATTTATCATTTATCATCAGGATGTACAAAGTAAGCTTTATGAGGAAGTGCATGCTGGAATGAAGGATAAGGGTGGAGAAATTGACTATGACACAATTAATCACATGGATTACATGGAGAAATTTGTTTCAGGTATATTTTACGACTTTTGTATAAAAAACAATCATTTTTGATTTTTTAAATTTACGTTGGTTTCAATCAATATTTGTTACGAATCATGAACCAGAAATTCTACGAATGTACCCACCTGGAACCAGGTTAGAGCGAAGTTGCACTAAAGAGTACACACTTCCCGGTACAAATGTGACGCTGGAAAAAGGTACCATTGTATACATGGTAGTGAACGTCAATGGTTACAACGTGATGCAAAAATACTCTCAACATGTATAAAAAATGAATTGGTGTTTTTAATTTCTGTAATTTCTGTTCTACAGGCATTGGCATGCGTTTTGCCCTTATGGAAGCAAAAATTGCAATTGCATATTTGGTCTACAACTTCTTGATTGAGCCTTGTGAAAAGACTCCAGTTCCGCTTAAAGTTGACCCTAACCTTGGTGTTCGTCCTGTTATCGACTTGGAACTTCGATTTAAAGCAAGAAGTTAACAAAAACATGACATCTATTTGTACTGGATAAACTGGATGCTTACATCCATACGTATATACACCAATTTCCTCTAAAAATGTTTATCTCTTTAAAAAATCTTTAACACTTGTCATGCAACCTCATTAAAATATCCTTGCCATTCAGTCGGTATATAAACTCAATAAACGAAGTTCTTAATTTTAGAAACAACGTTTTTTAATTTGTTAGTCTTTTGTGACTTATTGCGATAGGATCATTAAAGCTATAATAAGCATGTAAACGGCGTAAACATTCAACATTGCCTTGTTGCACGGAAGATGCTTTTATTGTTATCATGCGTGGCATCAGTTTGGCAGCATCCTTTTTTGTCGCATAAAATCAGAGGTCGTTTACATCATGGGCGTTCAGTCAGTACCACCACTTAACATCGTCACAAAGCTTTAAAAAATCTTTTTGCATGTTGTCTGTACATATAAAAAACCTAATTATTTGCTTGGCCACTCTCCAACCAGATGTGACAAGTGAGACGATACTGTCGATCACGTCATCTTTACAATTCAACAACAATCATCATCAAATTATGCGATATGTGAAATGACCAACGGTGTGACTTACTTCTTGTCAATACATTTAAACTGCATTGTGCAGACGTTGGAGGAAGGTGCCACCGCCATTACACCTTTTAGACAAGCACACCTTAATGTCGAATGTCGTATAATATAAACGCATGTACATACTACGCACCAGCAAAAAATGTGTGTCTGTTTGCATCACTAATAAATTTACTGCCGAAACTAGAAATTTCACTTAACTAAATAAATTTACATTGTCCATGACCTTGGGGCAAAAACATTTTGCAAAAACAAATACAAATTTGTAAGCAAGTACAACACACATCCACACACAACACCGTCGTCGTCTCTGTGCGTCTGTCATGGTGGCCGCATGCATGCTTACCGACATTAATTTGTATCATAATAATAATAATGTTGTGTGTGTGTGTGGATCATCACTAAAAATATGAACTGGCACACTCCTATCATCAGTAAATAGAACAACATTGTAACGTTTTGGAATGCTAAGTAGTTAAACTGCTAAATTCACTACAATATATCAATACAAATTGTAACAATGACTGGGCACAATATTTCCACTAATGCTGCTTATTGTACCTATCTACTTTTTGATGCTTCACTTGCAGAAGAAAGATACAATTGCGAAAAAAAATAAAAGAGATAATCTTACCCTCACCACTTACTAACTTATAAAAGCATATGCATAATCCATATAGCTCCAATTCAATCAACAAGATCAACAGCAGAGATCTCTTTCTGCATCCTTAACTAGCCTGCCAGCTAATCAGTTGTCGTCTGTCCTAGAAGGCACAACTTCCCTACCGTCTTACGCTATACACCAATACACTAAACTTTGTTGCATTCATTTTTTTTGTTTACCTTCGTTTTAACTACTATTTTGCATTGTTCCGAAAAATCGGTGACTTTCAAATTTTAACTTTCGCTGGAATTGGTAAATACTTTTTTTTTTCGTGTACCTTGTTGTTGCAGTTGTTGACGTCAATATTCAAATCATCCACTGTTCTGGAACCCCCTGTTTTCTTCTCGTTTATTCTTTAAAGTTGAAAAGTGCTGCTGCGATGTCGGAGACGGACTCTAAGGTATATATAATATCATTGGAATTTGGAAGTGAACATTTTTAAATTTTTACTCGTGGTTTTTTTATAAATAAGTTAGGTATTATAAATTATAAAACTCCGGACTCTGTTTAACTTTTAGTTATTCCATGCTAGCTCGCTAAATAGGTCTAATTGATTCCGGTACATTTGCTACGTTGATCATGTTATGACAGGCTAGGTTAATGTAATCCCGACGGCGTGCTGGATCAACTTATGTCATGTAACACTTACAATTTGCTGAGGAAATGCTAATCAATATTAGAATACATAAATGCAAAACTTTGTTTATCCACCAATCAGCACTCCGTCCGTAGAGCCAATAACTTGTTTGTGTACATAATATGAAAAATTAATAGGTTGTTACATAATAATACCTATATGAGTTCAATTATTCGTTTCTTCGCAGAAACGTTTTCACTTCAACTCAACATCTGAATAAATACGTGCAGTTTGTACTGACGTCGATGTGGTATTTACTTTGAGAGCATTTTTCATAAAAATATTCCCTTTCGTCTTCTTCCGAGTACACACGTCCGCCAAGTATTAAACGAGTTAACAAGTGCAAAATTGTGTACCGTCGTAAATAAATATATTCAAGATGACATTTCAGTAAGCAAGCATTCCACTGTTACACTGCAAGACGAAATATATTTTTTTAAATAAACTTTCATAGTTTTTCATGATCAGTAGTATTAAATCAAATTTAAAATGGATGTATACCTAGTTCATTTTAACAGGACCACATGACGAGAGTATTCAAAAACCCCATTGCCGAGTAAAAATGCTCTACCCCCTCACCTCATCCAGCAGCAATGTCGCCAGCATGTCCCTCACTCAGGTAAATTATGAGAGCGTGGAGCGTGATCCCGAAGAATATTACTTGATTGCATGTTTAAAAATCAAAGTCATATTATACTGCCTAACTGCTCAAAGTCTAAGAGTCAAGTGTGACGAATTTTGAAATTCCAACTGTATCGACTAGCGCAGCAGCGTGATGTGTGTGATACGAACAACGATGATGTCCACGTTAACATGCTGGTTTAGCTTGCTTGCTGTAATAATTATCTTCGTGTCGGTGTAATTTGCTGAATTAATTTGCCTTTTTGCATGACTAATTAGCACCTTTCGGGTTGTGAGTTGAGTGCAAAGATATTTTGAGTTGGTGCATGAGTGTTAAAAAGTTGAAATGAAATGTTATTATCATTATGCGTCCAAACTAGAGCGAACATCTTTATTGCTTTCGAAAAAAAATCCAATATAGTCAGTGAAATAATACCTGGTGCTGTTAAACGTGCTTCTCGTGCCTAATACAACATAAAATGCGTAAAATAATGCTTACTACGTCAGGCACGTTTTCAGGATATATACATTCTAGAGTTACTTTATACTGACTTGCGTTAGGTTTCTGATCAGTTAGGTCAGTCAGTTTCCTAGACCGAGAGTGTCACCACTTGAAGATAAAACACTCAATGCAGAGCGCATTTCCAACCTCACTACTGTCTGTGTGAGGATGTGAAATATTTTTGACGTCCACCTCACTACTTAAATAATATTGAACATTTTTAATCTTCTTGTGCGAGTGTTTTTTGTTGTGATTTATTTATTTGTTATATCTGTTTTAAAGGATTTTTACTCTATACCGTGTTTTAATAATAACACGCCATCATATCTCAACGCAAAAGTAAAGGCGAAAATGTCAAGTGTTCTGGTATCAACCTACCCTGGAATATCTTTGAATGGCAAATCCGTCGAATTGCTCTCCAATGGCATTAGAAGCAATAGAACTTGCAGCATTCAAATATGTAAGTGGAATTCCAACAACACAAAACAAAATCCGATTAAAAAGTTAAAGCAGTGATTATAATAGAGTATGAATATTGTACAATTTTGATAAGTATAACTGTTACGTGTTTTAAAATCGTTTTTCTAGCCAATCATCTAAATTTGCCACTGAGTGCGCCGTCATTTTACAACTTTTTGGGAGTTCCGTACTACAATCCACAGGTTGTGATTCAACCTAAAACTCGAGAGGCGTGCTCATTTGCGAAGAAACGGTAGGTGGAACATTGCACAGAATAAAAGATGACTCATTAACAATTATTTACACAGTGAATGTTCTATGCACATGACAAAATTGACATTCATCTACGGTAATTACCGTACATACATAAATAATAATATACTTTAGTAGATACATTATCTCGACATGCTACCATTCACTTTTCCTCATACTTCATGCATGGAATGCATGCACGGTAGAAATCAATGACTTATATATAATTTAAGCGTGAAAATGCTATTACAGAGACGCGCCACTTGGCGTCAAAGGAGTATTGACATATCAAATTGCTGATGCTCCATTACGATTTGCTGTGATGTTTTCCGTTCCATACAATCAGCTTGCTGAGCGGAATCATTTCGGCATTGCTTTTCTGGATGACAGCAGCGTCAACTCTGGTTTGGTGGGGAGTTCCCTCTTCAACCGAATGTACAATGACGAAACATTTTACGGGCGTCCCGATAGAAAAATGTGTTCAGTAAGTTGTGACTCCGCCACCGGCGCGTGTATTGTACAAATTGACAATTTATGATAATTATTTTTGCTCAGTAAAATCTGTCATCGTGCTCCGTTCTAAAAATAGTAACTTTGAGGTGTTTTCGAAATCTTGTTTAAACAGGCCAACGGCTCGATACGTTTGTGGATTGACAATGGGGACTATGGGATATGCGCCACAATGAACGAGCGTGGAAAAGCCATAATAAAATTGGATGTTGTCCCTATGTAGAAGATCGTTTATGCAGGGACAAACAGCTACGACGCTATATAAGATCCATATATACTTACCACTACCAGAGGATCACGTTAAAATGTCAGCATGTCCTCAGCAAAGCTTCTTGTATTGCGTAATATTTATTGTTGCTCTACTACACACATCATCATCTCATCTACGTTATGCACTTTTTGTATAAAAACATGATGATTTAAATGTACATTATTTTTCCGTTAATTAAGACGTAACGCTCGGCTTGTTTATTCTATAAATAGCCCACAACTTTTAAAAAATAAATTAAGTCTTGTATGACAAATGACAAATACCGCGTGCACAGGTATGACAAACAATTATTATTATTATTGTTGTTTTCCCTCTCCCGTTTACAGTTTAAATTATTAAACTATTCGAATGTATTATATGTACAACGTATCTACGTATCCGTTCTACTAAATTAAAATGAAGACCATTTTGGTTTTGCGAATTAATTTGATCGCAGGAAAAAGCGTTTTAATGGACGGAAATGATTTAACAATAATTTCTTCCTTTTGTTTTGTATTCTTACACATATACACACACACTGGCATTGAGTATTACGAGTCAAAAATACTGCGCACTTGAGTACCAGCTTGCTCAACTATTTAATTTGCAACGGCGCTCACAGCTTCCGACATTACACGGGCTTGTGCTTGATTAGGCGGAAAGAAGTCATTGATTGTTACTGCCCCAAAGGCGCCATTCAGCCAGTCCTGATGTGAGGAGAATAGATAAAAGTTAGAAGTGCTAAAGATTTTGCTTTCCGATGATAATGTTTCCCGGAGGATTATACAGCTTTCGTGTCACTTACCTTTGTAAATTCATTCATGGCTGTGGTGATGACCGGTTTCAGGCGGTTGTTGAAAACTTGGTTGCCCATTGCAGCCAACATTTCACTGAATAATCCTGTAAAGTCGCCTGCTGAGACAATGCCAATAATTGCATGTAAAAAATAGCAGTAGTAATCAATACTAAAAAAGTAAAATGACATGTTTCGACAATGACGCAGGGGTGTTTTCATAAATGGTATTGAGTAGGCTACCTTTTCCGAAATTAGTGTTATCATTAAAACGGGCTTTCACACGCCCATTGCTGAAGGTAGAAGTGATGTCTTCAATGAAGTACGTATCGTTTATAACTTTAAGCGAAGCCTCTGCGGCGAGTTGTTGTCCAGACCCGCTGATTTCAAAGTCTCCGTTGCCAGACATGGAGAAAAATCCAAAAACGTTGCCGCTTGCGTCGTACAACCCTTTAACCTGGTAAATTACGTCGAATTAATGGAAATTTTACAAATCTTAGTCATAAAATTTTGCTGTGTTTCTTACGTCTATTTTGGGGAACAATATATTCATCTTAAGATTTTGCTCAAGTCCATTTTCCTGCGTTACACTAATGTTACTAAGCTCGTATTTTGAGAGACCCATAATGGATGGATTTTCAAATGTGATTTCCATTCTGAAACCAATTGCCGTGTTTATTAAGGAATAATTAAAGGACTCCATTGGAACAGGGTCCAAGACAGGAAGCTGGATTTCGTTGTTTCCTTCTACCATGTATTTACGAAAGGCTTCCAACGATTTTACAATGTAATCAGCAATCTTATAACTGGGACCTACATTCAAATTAAATTTCCATACGTAACTTTTGGACATGATAGTATTTAATCTGTTTAGATACATGCTTTTTCTTAAACTTAAATTATTTATATTTGACGTACTCTGCTGCTCTGATGGATTACTTTGACACAGACATTGCAGCACCAATGCCGCTGCTATCACAGAAAAAAGCGTTGGTGTGCTTTTCCTCAGGATGGCCATTTTTGGAACTGCGGAAATAAACGACACAATTTTTTGGTAAAACTTAATTCAACTGCACTTCATCAAATTTTTGTGGGATTCTGCTGCTGTGTTGTGCACTCCTTACAATTTCCTTTAAAGCACTGAACATAAAAACAAAAGCCGCTTGGACAGTTTAATTCGTTTCATTAACATCCCACTTCCGTTTATATTGTAGGAATAGGAACTATGTACATGTACTGCAATATCAAATGGACTTTGCATGCATCGCTGTGTTCATAATTCATGAATTCATGAGGCGTGTAATTCATAGATGAATTGACCCAAGGTTAGATTCCATGTCTCTACCGAGTAGCAAGAAGTGCGTCTTTTTATACAGATGGATATGTACTCTTGGTCCTACATACATAGTCGTGATATATACCTCTTCCATCACTGTCTACCGCTGATACATGAAGAATACGTCAATATTGGAGCTAGACAAGTTAGTTTTTTTCTCACCCCATCTTAAATAACAGTGTCCCCCATGCCAAGTGACTTGTAACAGAATGCACCCTTGACTTAAAATCGAGTTTTGTATGAAAACTGAATATATAATGCATTGTTGTCTTGATTTCGTGAGAATTATGTCACATGTGTACTTAGAACCCTTCTCATTCTCGTCACTTTTTACTTGTCCCCATCTAATTTATTGCTCGGCATGTAGCTTTTAGGAAAAAGGAACTGAAAATCTAACACCTCATTATTTATGCAAAATAATTCAATTATTCCCACTTGACAAGTGAAGATCTCAAGTGAAACAAAAATGAGTCACGAATGCTTTCAGAGCAATTAAGGTTTAAGTGTGATGACGTGCCAACTGCACTGAACTGTGACTCAAAACTTGCAATTACGTCTAAAGAAGACCCTGTCTTACATTTTATATAAAAATCAATAAACATTTCAATACTGCAAAAAATGCAACCGTTAACCTTACCACGGCGTTTATCTATTATTGCATGAAGTAACTACATGTCTGGTATACTTTTTCTTCTTCTTGCTGACAAGCACTTTGTGTTCAACAATCAACAACAATATTTTTAATTAATTAATAACTAGTTTCCTAATGACATACAACAGTGCGCAAACGAGGTCTTTCTGTAAGTACTTACAGACATTGTGTAAAAATGTAACAGATTTTACTATCAACTATATATCCTTTACATTCCAGCAACATTCAGAGTCGGATAAATGATTGCATACGTTGAGCCATATTGCAATGTTATACGATATTCGGAGCTTCTTCATTTTTCTGTTTTTTTTAAATTCAAGTATTTTTTATCTTAAGTTAAATAACTGCTGCTCATAATAGAAAATTTCGGCAAGTGTGTTAAATGCGTCACATTCACAATTGTCTAAGCCTATGACTATTTTTTGCTGTATTGCATTAGCATCCGATGGGCTTTCCAATAAAACCTGCACACCCACACGGTATTAGAATCAGCATTAATTACACACTACACACTACAGCCAACGCATTGATTAATTTGTTGCACAAGTTTTGAAATTCCACATTTAATACTAATCCTGCAAACACCAACTAATGATAATGCACAAAAGTAGATTATCGGATGCAGTAATTTTCCCTCCGTTAACGATGTATGATTTTATTGCATGGTACGATTGGCAGCAATGCATGCAACACTTGTGGATCACGAAAAGGGTATTGTGGCACGGCAAAGGTATTTTCAATTGAAAAATGTAGGATATTTAACTTACCGTTCAGGATTTAAGTATTGGTTTAGTAATATTTTTATTTTCCGCCGAAGATCCGTGATTTTTCCGTCCGCGATTTGGTCCACAGTCTCCTGCAACAGGAACAACCATTGAATGACGAGTTTGAGTTACACAATTTCATAAAAACACAAGAATACGGAAAAAAATAAAGTGCTTACTTATAAACCAGACATGAAGATTGTTTCCTATTCATACAAAAACGCCCATAGTTTATGTAATAAATGCAAAATAAGTTACATTATAATACTACTACGAAGTTACATTATACGGTCATGCCTTTCATCACGGATAAAAGAGCTTGCGAATTTGGTTTTGCATTTGCACAGAGCGGAATACCTATGCAATCATCAACACTGCAGCAACCCTAAATGTATAACTCACATGAGCATGAAGCCTATCAACAACGTCATCTTCAATGCAGAAACAGTGCATCATTATCATTATTCAGTTAACACTTGTTGTTCAAGAAGAATAAATACTCATGTATTTCATGCACAGACATGCTTGCTTTTTTAATATGCTCGCTCAAGACCTAATCGTCTTAAAAGTCATCACATAAAAATCAGGCTTAATCCTCAAGTTAGCAAGTATCAAAATAGTTTACAAGTCAACTGATTATACCGTGAGAAATGTGACACATCAAACATGTACACTAAAAATGCACGTTGTTTTTTTGTAAAAATGACAACAAACTCAAGTAAACTCGTTACAGTAGTTCGTTTGTATACGTAAATTTACTCCATTTTCATGAATAAAACACATGAAAAAGAATTACAATATAATCATTTCATCAACGCGATAATCTGATTTTTGAAAACAGGAAGCAATTGTGGCGAAGAAAAAGACTTTTTCATTCAATGGTGTATTACCCTACATAATTATTTATAAAACCTCTGTTATAGCTTTATAGGTTATATAAACATGCAAGATGACTGTCTTGACGGATATTTTGTTTGCCGCTACAAACCAGCCAGTGAGCTAATTTTAGTTCAGCTAAATACCAAGTTTTATGCCTAAACCCGAAAAATCTTGTTTAACCTCATTAGTATAAATATTTCTGTCACACCTATCTACAGGCGAACTTATAATTTGTGACAGTTATTAACTAGCTTATGAGTTGGTAAATAGAAATTTGGCACTGGACATGATTATAAAAGGAATGGATGTAAAAAGAAAATAGAAGGACAATTTTCTAGTGGAGGGCTTTGTGACTTGACCTTGTTAATGAAATGGTTAAATACATGTGCCATGTGCCAGTAAAAACAAAAAAAAGTCGCCAATTCTAATGCATCAATTGTAAATAATAAATACCTGTAATTATATTCTGTGTATGTCGTGCGTTGCACTGCTTATACACACTCAATCTGTGCATCCCTGTGAATTCCGTCGATAGGTCTATCGGACCTGCGGCAACAAGCGTCTTCTACCGTACTTGGAAAATGTCTGAACTGAAGTCGAAAGTATTGACACGCACGTTGTGTATTGCAGTGTTAGTATTCACCATTCACCAGAAATCCCTTAATTTACTACTACTACTACTACTACATTCAACATTGCCAACTAGCTACCAATTTGTTTAGCATACCTGTAAGTCGATGTTTATGACTACCAAACAACATGAACACCTACAAATTGTGAAGGCTCAACTCATTTAACGCTTGAAATCACTGTAACAAACAATCATTGAAATAATAGTGCGTGGCTTGATTTGTATTATTTTAAACAATCTTTGTTGTGTGTGTTCCGATGTACAAAATTGCACACAGGTAGTTGAATAGGCGGTTGTTTGAGCTGTTCATAAGACCGATATAGACTTTAGGAAATGTCGAGTAATAGCGTGATGTATGTGGAATTCGTCTAGCACATGCCGAAATTACCCTCACGATTTGGGTTAAGGTGTACAAGACGAAAAAAGGCATTGATTTTGTTGTTTGTAACGGTGTATGAATGACTTTTCCTTCATTCATGATTTATAATACGCAACATTTTTTTGCTTCCACTCTTTTTCCTACACTATTTTGCAATGTCCAGCGATTCGAAGGCTAAAGATGCTAGTCCAGATCACGTATTGCATTCAATAAGTTAGCTATCCTCAAAATTATAAGCAGTCCTCTACTGTTTATACAGATGTACATACATATTATGTTGCTCGTTAACCATAACGTGTCTTTTCGTTGCTCAGTCGCCGTTTTGTGAACAGTAAATTTAACATAGGCACAATATGTACAACACCACAGGGATATGCTTTACAGATTTTATTTACATGTTGTTATTCTGAACTAAATATTTTTGTTAACCGTATAAAGCCGCGCTTTCCTTGTCATCTTCTTTCAACTTGCTTGCACATTGTTATTGCTTCCTAGATTTATGACATACCAATGTCATCAGAGAACTATTTGCTTAAAAAATGCATAAGTCTTTACAGAACCGGGTTTTGGTACAAAAATAAACCAGCCTTGACTCATATACCCATTTTCTTTACAACATTGATTTTAACGGTTTTTCATTCTTCATTAACAAGCAATTTTGTGGTAATTAGTCAACGCAAGACGTCATAATTTTCGAACAATTACCTTTGACACTGTAGAAAATTGAGAAAACTCTGCCTTTGTATTATTACTCAATCAGTGAGAAGTTCGCATTGTGAATCCACATAATCAGCGTATCTACTCATCCACAACAACAAACTTAAAAATTCATCAACACAACGCTCAACGCACTAACTTGAATTCAATTGCTTCCACTCATTTGTATTTACCATCCAATTGACAAAACAATGCAGTTGTTGGAAGTTCAATAGTCAAGGCGCACAACGCAAGTACTACTTTACTCTGTGATAAATGCATAGCCCCTGTGATAATGATATTGGTAATTACTATTCTTACTTTTTTTACTGGTGTACATAAATGTTCACATGCCGTGACAAATATGTGAACATTACAGACCATAACTTAGACTAATGAAAGGGTTCTATTTGTGTCGTACCCCATGCATCACACAGATATGATATTAACCTGCATTGTGAGAACTGAGAACATGCTGCAAGAACGATGGTGACAGGTCAGGTAACTTGGTTATGTCAGTGTGTCTCCTACTGTTAACTTTTTTATTCTTGGATATACATGTTTTATTGTTACTTTTATTTATAATTTATTACTGATGGATGAAAAAAACAGATGTAGACAGTGCACGTACATATGTACACTCTAACAATGTACTGTAAAAGACAGTTTCAATTTTTTGAAGCAACATTCCAATAAAAACATAATAACAGGTCATTTATCTGCATGAATCACTGCTGCATCTTAAGAAACCTCATATATACGATTCGATTACGTAGAATTAAATTTTTAACACCCTGTGAAATAATTTTTGCACAGCAACAGCAAACTGGTCGTTGCAAATTGCAACCAGTACTTGGTGACGGTGATGCATTTGGAGTGCTGTTATTATTGCCGTTAAATTAATCATGAGAAAATATTGAAACCCCTTTACGATGATATCGTAGGAGTAAGGAGGTGGCTTGTCGTTGAATGATGAGCAAACATGAAGTAATTACGTATGCTTATCCAAATGTTTATTGATGGCATAAGCTTCTGCTTAGGCTCGGACAATTAACGTTCCTCTTGCACGATCCGTGATTGAAATGAAAGGCAAAGGTATCTCAATACAAGACAAACTTGTATGTAATTTTAGGTGCTTGGTATTGGTAAACATGTCATGTCGCCGCCAAACCTGGTGCGACAATCTGGGCAAAAACGCCTCATTGTTTGTGTAACACATATTTCAAATACTGATAGTCAATTCTATATTAAACAATGAAAATCCTTGGGAATCGTTCACTTTTCTTCTATTAGTAAGCTGTAGTCACTCGAGAAGGTCATAGATGTAAAGGGGCTCTCGCCTTGTGTAAGGAATAATAATTTTCCCTCTGTTGGCTCAACTAACTCTAAAATATTGCTGTGAGGAGGTTAAGGAAGGTCAAAGGTTTTTGCTGAAAAGCAAAATACGTAAACAACCTATTTAACAGAAGGGACGTGGACAAGTAAATTGACTGACTTGTTGGACGTCAATATTAATATTCTAATTTATTAACCAAAGCTTACGGACTTTAAAGCAAGCAACGGTTATTATATAATTACAAATTATGAATATAAATTCATAGTGTTTTGTGCATTTGTGCGCCCACCCCTCATTTTCATAACTGGTTTTTTTGCTGCTATTATGTATCTTCCGTTCTTGTAGCCGTTCTGTTCCTCTGTTACAGAAGGACCAACTTGAGTATTTTTTTAAAAAGCGAAAGTTTTTCATTGTTACGCTGCAAAATACGCCTGAAGGAAAATGAAGTGTAACGGAGTAACAACATCCTCATCATAATGGGCTACGGTAATGTGGTCCGTGTATACGACATCATTGGCAGATGTGCTGAGCTGCGTGTTTTTTCATCATTGCACAAACCCTACTACATACAATGCAAAAAGCCGATTTCATAAGAGGAAGTAGTTTTGGCAAATGATATCGTTACATGTTGCGTGGTGTATCGTCAAGATTCAATTAAATTTTTCGTGATTTTGATCTCAAATGGAAGTATACTTTTAAAGTTGAAGTTTGGATAAGAGTGAGTTGTATGTATCGATTTGGTGAATTCCAATGAAATCATTTGTAAAGATAAAACTGGCTGTGACACGATTGTCTGTCATCTGTAGAAAATGGCCGTAATAACAACATTTTTAGTGCACGTTCTCTGTTCCATCGTGTCGTGTGATGTGAAAATGCCTATTCCTGAAATAGCAGACGACCAATATGTGAGCGCGTCTTCGAGTGCTACGTCTGCATTATTTCAAGAAGTGTTAATGTTAGAACCGCACGTGGATACCAAACTTGGAGCACTGGAGGGTTACATTATGAGAACGGCAGGAGGAAGGCGAATATACGCTTTTGAAGGCAAGACACTACTTTGTTGTTTCTTGTCTCAAGTAAGCAGGTCAAATACTAAAAAGGGTGTTCATTTGTATTTAACATTCTGTTTGTTTTATGCATAGGTGTGCCATATGCTGAACCTCCAATTGGATTTTATAGGTTCCGGGTACTTACGTTGACAAAATGATCAATTTTAAGCAGTAAAATGGAATTATAGGCATTTTTGAGTTTACTAATGATTTTTTTGTTTCATATTATTAAATCAGCCAGCCGCTCCAAAAGACCCATGGGATGGGATTAGAGATGCTAAAAAGCCGGGTCCAGAATGTCTGCAGCTGAGTCCCCCGAAAGTTTTAAGGATCGGGGGAAGCGAAGGTATGTTGAGCTTAAAGTTGCTTTCAGTAAATGAGCTTTTATTGATATAACTTTTAATCATCATTTAAGAAATGTCAACTAACTTGAATTTTCATAGACTGCTTATACCTGAATATCTACACACCGCAGGTAAGCAAACAACGTGCAAGCAATTGTCGGAAAATCATAGAAGAATTTTTGTTGTGAAAATTAAAAACGAGTGTGGTGACAGTTAAAACGCTTATTTAAACGTTTTATTCCAGATTCCCTACATTGATGGAAAGGGAAGGCAAGTTTTCTTTGAGCCATTTCCTGTTATCCTCTGGGTTAGCTTTTAAAATTTTAAATATTAATAGTCTAGAATATTTAAGAAAAAAGATATACTGATGCTTTTAATTTTTCCGTTAAAAAGATTCATGGAGGTTCGTACTATTATGGCCAGGGCAATGACGTTGGACCTTCGTATTTATTGGACAGAGATGTCATATTAGTCACCTTTAATTACCGGTAATATTAAGTAATATTAAGTGACCGGAAAATGTATCAAGAAAAATGGTTACATACAACGTATAACGACCTAGTATAGGGCGCTGAAATGTGCTAGAACTAATGATAGTAATTTCTACATGGATTAACGGCACATTTTACATGTCATTCCTGACTTGCAAAGCTTGCTCCTATTTTGTACATAATCCTTAAAAGGGCCTTATAAAAATAATTTCATATCGTAAGGACCTATCTGGCCAGTCAAGCATTTACGTTCTTATGAAGAACGTAAATGAAAAAGTGAAAATTTAATCATTGTTGTGTACGACGGGATCTAACTAAGCTGTCAGAATTGTTGAGAATACGATCTACCTTATTTATTTAGTAGGCTTATAAACCTAATAATGGTTTTGGGACTGTTTAAATATATAATTATTTAGTGTAATATAACCCATGCAATGCAGGATGGGTTGCTGATTAATGTAGAACTCACTAACTAAATCTCGACTCAATTTTAATTTGATTTTGATTTTAAACTTAGCCTGGGCGTATTGGGTTTCTTATCCACTAACGACAAGAGCTCTCCTGGGAACGTCGGTGCGTACTATATCCTGTTACTAACAATGTGACATTACTTTTGTACTTTCGCCATTTCCATATTTTATTTTTTAATTATGTACAGGTTTAAAAGATCAAGCAATGGTAATTAAATGGGTTTACGAAAATGTACAAAGTTTTGGAGGCGATCCCAACCGGATAAGCATTATGGGTAAAAAGCGTTAATTCTTTGGTATCTGCCATAAAATATTTTCCAAAAACGATTAATAAAAACTAATTAATTAATTAATTAAAGGTCACAGCAGCGGGGCAGCTTGTGCTCATATACACTTAATTGCCAACAAAACAACGCAATACTTCCAAGCCGGCGCATCCTTCAGTGGATCAGCTTTTACCCATTGGGCTATCAAATCCCCGGAAGAAACCAAACGTTTAACAGACACTTTGGCACGCCATGTAAATTGCAATTATGCAGACAGTGAAACCCTGGTTGAATGTCTTCGTCAAAAAAATCCCGTTGAATTGGTTTCCGCCCAGTACAGATTACTGGTATACCACTTGTTGCAAATAATCATTATAAACTTTGATCTGTCGTCATTTCCCTCAAAGTACAACTTTCATTTACATTTCTAGGAATTTGCACCGTTTCCCGTTACATTATTTGCACCGGTAATTGAGCCACCGGACTTTTCATCGTACCTTACAATCAAACCAGATGCTGCTTATGCACTGCAAGAAGTAGCTCCCAAGCCTTGGTTGTTCACACAAGCTTCTCAAGAAGGATATCTTGGAGTGTTGTGTAATTTGCTATAATAAAATCCTATTGCTACATTTATTTACAGAATCGGTGTTGCTAAAAGCCATATTTTATTATTATTGCAGTTCTACAGAGTTTTTTCACGGAAGGAATTTTGAGATCCAGATGGAATGATCTCGCCCCTGTATTCTTAGATTATAAATATACTGCTCATAATGTTACCGAAATTACGGAAAGAATTACCAAATTTTACTTCGGTTCTAACTCGCCATTAACGGTATCACAGAGCCGGATAGCAGCGGTAAGTCGCTCCTTTTTAAAAAAAACATTCTGCACGTTTCATCAGAAAAATAACCATAAAATATGTTACTGCTGTGCAGGCATTTGGTG
Source organism: Callyntrura guangdongensis (assembly GCA_027744295.1). Lineage (NCBI taxonomy): Eukaryota > Metazoa > Arthropoda > Collembola > Entomobryomorpha > Paronellidae > Callyntrura > Callyntrura guangdongensis. The sequence continues at coordinate 13,020 of JAHZNB010002482.1, read as the reverse complement.
ATAGATTATTCATGCCCGGAATCCATAAAGCAATTAAAACTCATTCTCAATTCGCCCCAACGTATGCTTACGTTTTCGGTTTTAAAGGAAAGTACAGCTTGGGTAGCTTAGTGGGAAGGCAACCTTCCGAATGGGGTAAAATTTTCAACACTACTACCTTAAATTCAACGTTGCACTTGGAATGCACAAAAAATGTTAATATTTTGGTATTTCTTTTCCCCAAATGGATTATAAAGGAACACAACATCAGGATGATATCATGTACTTCCTGAACAGTTCAATGTACTATACCGGATTTAGGAGAGACGATTACGATGAGCTAACGCTGTCAAATGTTATGACTAGCCTTATATCCAATTTTGCTGCTAAAGGGTAATCCAGAAATCCCTCTATAAATTAACAATAAGAACATGACGATGCGCTGGTCGTTGCACAAAAACAACCTTATGAATTGACCAGCCACTGTGACAACTTGAATTTATTACAAAAATGTCGTATCATCCGTTACAGAGAACCTCTGCTCACCCAACCAAACAATGTAAATGTCCGGATATGGGAACCTGTGGATCCGGCAAACATACATTACCTTTTACTTAACAGAGACATCCGGATGATTCCTGAGCCATACAAAAAACGAATAAACTTTTGGCTGTATTTGGGCCAGGCAGATCCAAAGCTGGTGTATCCTCTCTTTGAGTTGTAAACAAGTCGTGTCGCGTTCTGCAGCTAAACTGTTCATTTAAATACTCAACTGTGATGTTAAAAATAATGTAGTGTACCGAATGTATATTATTAAATCGTATCTAGGTATTTTTTTTATCAATTTTATACTGTACGGCAACTTCTCACAAATGCAGTTGAATTACAGGACTAGTGTTTTAATAAATTAAATGAGAGATACTATTTTCATTTTTCTCAGGGAATTTTTCCCCTGGTGAAGTGTTTAATATATACATTTATGATATGATGAACCGTTTGGTTTAAACAATTTGGTATATAGTGTCTTGAGTCACGCTCCATATCTCAACAATTTATTAACTTCATTAAGGCGATAAGTTTCACATGGGACGCGAGAGTTTGCAAACAATTTCTCACCAACAGAAATTAACAAACTCATGAAAACGATGATGTCACATTTACAATGCACTGACAATGCTACAAACAAAGTGAGAAAAAACACCACGGTAAAGATAATTTTTAAACAACAAACAACTCGGTTACTTATCAAATGTCTGAAAAAGGCAGAGTAAAATGTAGTATTTTGTAGACTAGACTAGATGAACGCATGCAGACTTGCATTGCTAAATCGAGCCCATTTCCAGTTGCTTTTGTTAAAAATCTGGTGATCTATTAAAATCTCAACTAATACCTAATAATTAAGCACATATTATGAATGAGAAATGGATATTTTCCAAAATATGCCCATCAACAGTAGTTTAATAATGATATGTTAGCCTTTCAATGAAACTGTTGACAGCGTTTATTATTTTAGTAATTAGCTGATGGCGTAACATAATTTTAATGATACCAGAAAAATTTTCATGCAAAAAATTACTCGTCCAGGTATAATGTGTTCCAAACAGCTTTTTTCTTGTTAGCCACAAAGTACTTTGTTGTGCTACATGGAAAATATTTCTATTTTTAGGTACGCGACTGCCTTAATGTTTAACCACTTTCGTTTCGGTACGCTCTAATGAGCAACTGGTGATGATTAAATGCTAAACAGAGAGTAATTGTATCTTTGACCAAATGTTTTATCATATACGTCTCAGCACTTTTCCTTTAAATTGTAAAGTATACAATCGTGTATAAACCAGATTTATTACTATTTTTGGCTTTAGTGTCTTTTGTCACAACAGTCTCGTCTTCGCCCTTGCTACGAATAATTGCCGATATTGACATAAACCGGTATATACGATTTTTTTGCGAATTATATTTGCGATTTTTTTTACAGTATATTTACAATCATGAGCCATGTCATGTCCCATTGGATTTGACGGTCAACTAATATGTTATAAAGCGATCATGTTAATTCTTATTTGCGTAACACGTGAGTACACTATGTTATTTTTTTTAGTACTTACTGCGAGCATTGAAAATACTGCCGTTGTATAGCGGTAGCAAAGCTTTGGCATAATATGAACTTTGACAAAACTGCTATAAACGCATGTACGTAGGTATCATTTTCTTGACACCGTAGATTCATCGTCAATTTTGACATGGCGTGAAATAACTGCAGGTGTGTGAAGTAATAGAGGGATGCAAACGACGAATGACGAACAAAGAGAAGGTCTAATAAGTTCACTCCTCCAGTTGTCATCGTCGTTGTTGTTTTTTATCTCGTACAGCATTTCTGACATGTTCATCCAGAAACTCGTTTCTTGTGGAAGATAATAAAAACAACAACAAGCTTTTTCTCTTCTTGGTTTCTTTGTCACAACCACACACAGCCCACCTGTGCTTTTGCATAAATACAGTTAATTGAATAAGATGCGCTATGTCCAGTAAACTTGGATGTTCACTGTGCCTTGGGCCATGATCTATGTGTGTAGGTCGCATTACCAGAAAAGGAGTAAACTGCTTCACACTAACACTGCTAGTATCCTGATTCCAAACTCACTGAAAAACATTACAGTCGTATCCATCACTGGACCAGACACTATACTACCTATACATTTTTCTATCCTATTTCTTGGTATTGTTGTAATCCCGAATAATTCTTCGCATGGAAAAAAACTGGTTCTTGGTTCTCATTGAAGGATTAATGGCAACTTTTGGAAGATAACTTGGTTTTTTTTACACAATCAGCTAGCACGTTGGGATAACATACCTTACCAAATGATGCGTATAATATGTATATATCCAGTTCAAGGTTTTGCTTAAATGATGCCAATGATAAAATAGAGATGCTCTACCCCCTGAACCTGCATTTTGACAAGAGCAATCCCTCTGCACTCGTCATGGTCTTTGAAATGGTGTTATGGTCTTGAAAAATCGTCGTCACCACTGGACAAAGTGTTTTACGCGTTAGATTAATTTAGAAGTTCATTTGAACAAGAAAAAGAAACGTGTGCAAAACGTTTAGCAGTGCAAAATGTTACTAACTTTGGGAGGCGTGTTTCTGTTTAATTTATTCTGTGGTCTTTTTCCTTGTGATCCCAAGTATCAAACTCCGGAAATATTAAATGTCCCCAGAGACTCGTCACTTTTGAAAAGAAATATTGACATAAGGAATGTCGTTCCAGTGGTTAAAACAACGGCTGGTCATGTTGAAGGGTACCTTATGAAGTCCTCGCTAGGGAAAGACTTTTTTGCATTTGAAGGTATACCATATGCGGAGTCAACTGCAGGATCTCGCCGATGGAAGGTAAGGAAAATGGCTGTATACAACAAAGATCTCGCACACAACTTGCACACACACTTGCTGTAGTGGACGGATGATTGTGAAAAATCATTCAGATTTGCATAATTTTTTTTATAAAGCACGCATGAAAATATTGTGTTGTGAATGGTTTACCTTGTTCTCACATGTCAGTGAAATACACTGCAGTGACGATGTATTTTAAAAGTTGTGAACACGTTTTTTGTGATTTGTTTTGTAACCCCATTCCTGTTTCAGAAAAACTATCCTTACTTCAATTGCATGCTCTAAAACCGGCAATCATTTTCCTGACGCGCATCTATTAGTATAATTCTTCCCACAAATTCTATACTTATTACTTATTATGCTACGTATGAAATTTTCAGGAAAGATTTTCACTTTCTTAAATAATTACAGTCTCCCGTTCCAAAACGTTCTTGGAGTGGAATACGGCAAACCAAGAAACCAGGTAAGTTGTTACCTACCTTTGTTATTCAAAACCTGTACACATAAATTTTGATTATAATTGAAGATTATTGTATAAAATAGGACCCGATTGCACGCAAATAAGTCTTGTGAAACTCTTTCGAGTTACTGGAAGCGAAAATTGCCTTTTCATTAACGTATACACACCATCGGTACTGCCAAGTTTTCTTAACGCTATACAACTTTATGTACTTAATGACCTACGAAAATTCGAGTGAGCTGAGAAATTTCCCTCTGGGCATTACAATTTTACTGTTGTTTATTTTAGCTGCCACAATCTTTGGACTCACCCTTCTCGACAAAACTCCCTGTGGTCCTTTTTATTCACGGCGGGTAACGACCGATATAATATTGATAATGATCTTCATTAGCGCCATTAAAATGTGCCTTAAGGTGATGAAAGTTTACTTTGTATTTCCAATACAGCTCCTTCATTCTTGGCAGTGGTACGCTTTTTGAAGTTTATCCATATTTCAATCAACATCCGGAACTTTAAAATAATTTTTATTTTGAGGAACATTAATAAGATTTTTATTGAATTTACCGTATCAGGTAGCCAGTATGGGCCATCTTACATCATGAATCAAAAAGATGTAATCCAGTCTCATTCTTTATACTTTGCTATATTAAATCATAAATGAATACTCATAACAAAAAAATTATTTCAGGTAGTCTATGTCAATTTTAACTATCGCCTGGGTCCGTTAGGTAATTCCAAGAAAATCCAATAGAATTTGTTGTAAAAGAGTCGTACTTTATATACTGAAATTGAAAATTTAAGGATTCCTAAGCACAGGAGATGACGCAATTCCGGGAAACTATGGCTTAAAGGTACTGGAGAAAAAAAATTAAAAATATAATATGAATAATTTAAAAAAAAAATACCTATTTAATCAACCAAGGATCAAGCTTTGGCCATGAAGTGGGTCTATGAAAATATTGAGAAATTTGGAGGAAATCGTGAGAACGTTTCGCTTTGGGGAAATTCTGCAGGGGCGGTTAGTTACATGTTTTTTTAATGTGATGCGTAAAATCATATTGACTCTAAAATTACCCCTAAAATTAAAATTAGGTTAGTGCTCACCTCCATCTGATTGCCAACAAAACACAACCATACTTTACCAACGTATTTTGTAGTAGTAGCACTGCCTTTCAGCATTGGGCTGTACAAAGCAAAGAGCGAACAATGGAGTTAACATCATCACTAGGAAGACGTGTTGGATGTTATAATGATGACAGTCATGAACTTGCTCGGTGTCTCAAACAAGTTGATTCAAACCGTTTAGTGGCTGAACAAATGCAATTATTTGTAAGTCGCCTTACTGAATGGAAAGAGTATTCTAAATTGACAGCACAAGTTTTGTTTCCACTTAAATGGTTTTGAAATTTTTTCCGTAAAGGATTGGTTTCCGACTCCACCCGTTCTTTTCTCGCCAGTTTTGGAACCACCGCACCCTGACGCATTTTTGACAATTTCCCCTGAGGAAGCCTACAAGGCGGGGACCGTGGCAAAGAAGCCTCTTGTACTTGGCATGACAAAGGACGAGGGAAAAGCAGTAATGATGAGTAGGTTATCTTCAAAAATTTATTGGCTTTAAATGGAGAAACACGGAACATGATACAACATGATAATAATTTTGTACAACGTTGCAGTTTTGTTGCCCTTGATGAGAACTTTTCCGATGAGAGTTATGTGGAATGCCATCTCTCCGGCGTTTCTTCAATACAAGAATCTAGTGAGCGATCCCAACGAATTACGCGAAAAGATTGACAAATTCTACTTGAGAGGTGAATCTCCCCGTAAGGCAAACTTGAATCTGTTTGCAGAGGCAAGGCAATTATTATTCAACGATTCTTTTTTATTTTTTGCTAAAAAATATTTTCATAATGATAACATTTACGAAATTTTCACAGATGGTCTCTGACAGATATCTTACAGTTGGTACTATTAGAGGAATGCAAGCTCATGTTAACTTAGGCGCTCCTACCTACATGTACCATTTTTCATTTTCTGATGGAAGTCATAACTTGGCCAACTTTATTGGTTATCGGTCAAACGAATGGGGTATTTAAAAAATCCATTTCCAATTATGTTATTAAATACTATATAGCATTTAAACTATCTTGTACCAAATCAATTTCTGTTTACCTTATTTTCTAGGTGCTTCACACACAGAGGTGAGCAAATTTTCACACAAGAATTTGTGAATTTGTAAATTTGCATAAAGATATATTAAAGTTTAGGTTAGATACACATTTACAGTTCATGTTATATATTATACTCTTAGGACATGTACTACTTCTTTAATGACTCATCTATTTACAACGGTCAAAGAATTTCCGATCCAGATCATGACTTAAGTTCCATCATGATAAACCTAATGACCAACTTTGCTGAAACCGGGTATTGAACTGAAACTTTCTATTTTGACGGCATTCTATGTATTTTAAGTGCTTTTATATGTGTATTTGATACTGATTACAATAACATTTTTAAACCATAGTGCACCAGGCTACACAGAGAGCAACGAAGTCACACACTTTTGGGAACCCATTACAAATCCTACACAATTTAAAGTCCTACAGTTTGACAAAAACGTAGAAATGGTAAATCTTCCAGCACGTGAAATTGAGCGGATCAAGTTTTGGTCAAACCTGAACCTTCCCAACATGTCACTTTTGTTTCCGTTAGAGTCACCCGAAGTACATGGTGGACCAATTACAAATGAAATAATACGATAAAAATTTTCATGCTGCTGGTCTTTAATGATTTAGTGTAATAGTTACTTGTACATATTATGTCATTACTCATTATTACACTTCAAAAGCAAGATACTCAAAATTCAACTATTCCGTCTTAAAATGAAGTACTTTAAGTGAAATTACTATGCAGTTCCCTTTTTGTTTTCTTAAATTGTTAAATAGTACGTATTTCTTTTAGTTCCTGTATTTATACAACTGTGCTTGAAAGTGGTGTCAAGCACGCTCAAATTGTTGTAATCAGCTTGCTGAGCCATGTAATATCTTTAAGTTATCCGTACAGTAAATTATTTTGACTGATAATTGTGATAATCAAAGCCTACATAATTATAATAAAGATTTGCTGACAAGCAAAGTTTACAAAATTAAAGTCTCCTGGTGCCCCTTGCTCGACGACGGTGAAGTGTATACACTTTATGTATGTATGTTGACAGTACGCTTAAACACCATGAAATCAGCCGAAATGGCGTTCTCCAAATTATAGTATTTACGACCATAGAATTACCAGCATTTAACCACTAAATTTCATTAAATTAGAGAGCTCCTACTGCTTTTCATACGATGATATAATGTAGCTTACTAGCCCACGCATAAGCCAGTGTTATGCATTGATACATGTTGTTTGTCATATTTTCAGTTTGTTAGAGGAAAAGGAAAGTTGTCAATTTAGTTACTGTAATCTACAGAGCAACTGCGGTCAGAGCACGCAAAGTAATCCAAATTTAGTGTCTTGTGCAAGAAAATTGCATAGCTTATTGTAACAGTCTGTAGTTTTTTTAGGTGCAACGGTGAACAAGAAAAATCTTTGCTGATTGTGAGGTTCTTTGAAAAGCAGACACACTCAAGGAATCTGTACAAAAATTTCGAAAGAGTTAATCAGCTAAAAAGTGTTTCTGGCACAAAACTTCAATGGTTGATCCTGTGGTTTCGGTTTTTGGTAATTGTCGCGAGATAGATTGGTTACAGTGATGGTGTTTAAAGGGTCATTGTATATTCTGAATATACTCTGTGGTATCATTCCTTGTGAACATAACTTTCAATATCCGGACAGTACTCCGTTAGGGTCTCAAGCCATTAACGAAAATGCTGAGGATTATGAGGCTGATGTGCGGACAGTGGACAACACTGCCTGGGAAGAGGGGGGAAATGGGAGTTTGTACAACGAAATTGATTACGGTAAGACGCATCCTCTGATTGTTCATTCGAACACAGGAAAGTTGAAAGGATATTGGATGAGGGTGGTTGGGGGGCGTAAAATAAGAGCGTTTGAAGGTACTACTTCATTGTAATGCTTTTTCCCCGGTGATAATGGTGGAAAGATGAGAAAAAATTATTTGACTATTTGTATTTTTAGGCATTCCATATGCTGAACCACCAATGAAAGAACTGAGATTCAAGGTATAAAATGGCCGTGTGTATTTACCTATGTCAATTATTTTCCAAACTGAACATGCATTTGCATATTTCATGCATATGCACAGTGTTTTTGTATAGTAAATTGTATTTTGTTAGGCGCCATTACCTGTAAAACCATGGACTGGACTACTACAAGCAAATTTAAAGGGTCCAAAATGCTTACAATATAACGATATAGCATCATCCAGAGTTATTGGCAGGTATAGTTGGGAATTGATAATATTATTATAGCTGGATAAAATAACTCGTCTCTAATTGCATGGACACTGATTGTATTTTTTGTGTTGCTGACGCTTGCCTTGAAACCCTGCAGCGAGAATTGTCTCTACTTGAACGTTTACTCTCGATTGGTAATATAACCCAAACTAAAATAATAGTATAAAACTAGTAATGAAAAGTTGGCAAGATTGTCGATATGCTCACACTAGTGACTAATACTAATATTTTTAAACACAGCCAAGCCAAAACAAAAAATCAAGCAAAAAGGATCCAGTTCTTGTAGTTATTCATGGTGCTGGATCATTCACGACAGGATCAGGTTAATTATTTATTAAAACATGTTTTGGCGAACTTTTTTTTAAAAAAATATATCTTTAATTAGAGTGAAATTTTTTCGAGACGTAATAGATTATTTTGTTATTTAATATACGACAGGTAATGATTTTGGACCAGCTTATTTACTCCAGCGGGATGTCGTCCTTGTGACTATTAATTACAGGTATGTTAGTACATTTTCCATGTTATAGAAAAGTCATTGACATGTTATAATTTTGCAATGTCACTTTTATGTCATCAAAATGTCATCCCATTGTCATAATAGCTCATGATATGCCATTTTGAAATATTTTTGACATCATGTCAGCATTATGTCATTATTTACTCACGTGCGTATTTTGAAAGATATATATGTGGATAGATCCCAATCCCACTAACAAGTAAACAGTTTGTTTTTATTAAATCAGTCAATTATAATGGTGTTCAAATCATATTTAGTACATACATAGTACCATCGACACACATTAGCGATACTTCCATCTAACGATCCACATCCTTATTTATTCATTCGCGTTTCGATTAAGCGACCTAAAAATAAAATAAACAAAGAATTAAGTTGTAAGAAAAATGCAGAATGTGTTAAGGCTGCTGAGTAAGTAAAGATATTTTAGTAAAATCATGGCTTCTGCAAAAATGTATATGCTAGAGTTATGGTATTAACCAATAGTACAGTGGAATAGTAATAGTAATAGTGGAAGTATATCGCATACGGAGAAGAGGAATTGTAGCCAATATTTATGCAACAAATGTCAATATTTATGTCAAAATGTCAAACTACGGCTATTATATTGGCACGACATCGTGACATTTGGATATGTTATCTTACTTATTTTGTCTGGATGTCCCGAATAGCAAAAAGGCTGACATATGGGCATTTGTTTGCGTGTCCTAATGCCACAATGCTCATGGTATATTTTTTATTACAGGGTTGGCGTTCTTGGATTCATGAGTACAAGCGACGAAGAAAGCCCTGGGAATGCAGGTAACATTTTGGTCCACTTGTTTCACAATACCCCGTAAACGTAAATAAGCGTTTATCAAATTTTTATTATTCCACTGCACCACATAAATTCAGTTCATGTTCTTTATTAATACAGGTTTGAAAGATCAAGCAGAGGCAATTGGCTGGATTTATAAAAACATAGAATTTTTTGGGGGAGACAAAGATAGAATCATTTTATTTGGCCATGGCAGTGGTGGAGGTAAAGTCGTGAACTTCGATGGTCTCAAACTCCGCTTTTTCTTATCAAAAGGCTTAAAAAATAAAACAATGACAATGGAGGGATTACAGATTAGTGAAAAAGGGTGGTCGGCGGATGGGAATAGGGATAATATACGTAATAAGAGTGGTCGGTGGATGGGAATGATCTATTCTCATTCGCCGATCATCCTTTCTGTATATTATCCCTATTCTCATGCGTTGACCATCTTTTTTCAATAATCTGTAATCCCTCCATTGTTTTATTTTTTGAGCTCTTGATAAGAAAAAGCGGAGTTTGAGACCATCGAAGTTCGACACCTAATCGCGGGATTACTAGCATGTGTACATTTCCACATGATGTCCTTCAGAGCAAGAGGCAAGTTTATTGCCGGAATGAGCATCAGTGGAACAGCTTTCAATCAATGGGCTTTGCATACCAAAGATCAAGCATTAAACTTAACAAAAAGTTTTGCCAAAGCCATCCATTGTCCTGTGCACGGCAGCACAAAAAGTATTGTTGCTTGCTTGAGAAACCTACGTGGGTCTGACCTTGTCAAGATGCAAATTTTATTTTTGGTATGAAAATTTGACATGGCTTACAAGTTTATGACCAATGTAAGACATGCTTATGCGTAGTACACCACATATGCTTTTTAATTGCTTCGTTACAAAGTTTTAATGCATAATCAATAGGACAAGTGGCCATTAACCCTTTCCTTATTTCGACCTGTTATTGAGGATGAGTACCAGAAGGAAGAACCATTTTTAACAGAAATGCCTGAGGAAGCTTATCAAAAAGGAATTGTTGATAGGATTCCTTGGGTATGTGGACACAGTGAAGACGAGGGGTACACATTTTTGCTTTGTAAGCTACATTTTACAGGAGGCACATAGATTTTCTATCCAAAAACAAGCGTGCATTAAAGGTAATTTTACTATTCCAGCTCATGTTGCACTTGGAACATTTGGTAATCTTCGAAAAGAGTGGAGCACTTTAGCAGCGGATTTTTTCAATTATGACAATTTGCCTATTGATCAGGATGAAATTACCAGACGACTCAATTGGCTTTATTTTAGACATATAAAACCTTCGTCTGCTCCAATTAAAATATACAGTGATGTAAGTACCTATTGCACAGAGTTTATTACAACAATTAATCATAAACATTTACGATTGGCAAAATTTACGTAATCCTCTTGTTTATATCTGCTGTTGGGAAGGCTCTCGGTTCTCGACTAATATATACCGGAATTCACAAAGCCCTGCAAGCCCACTGTCAAATTGCAGAGACGTATGCATTCATGTTTGGTTATAACGGGAAATATAATTTAGCAAAATCAGCAGGAATCAAACCGTCAGATTGGGGTGTGTGACAAACTGACATTATATGATGTATTTACGTTATACAATCGCCATCTATTTAAATAATGATTTAATCTAACCATAAAATCGACTGGGTATTGTGTATATTCAACAATCTTCAGCCGTTGGACACGGAGAAATCTTGGGTTACATTTTGAACAGTACCAATATGTACGCCGGTTTTCAGAAGGATGATTCAGAGCTCACCTTGTCGAATATACTAGTGAATCTAGTATACAACTTTGCCCGGAATCAGTAACTTACAATTAAAATGTTTTCTTTCAATATGATACACTATAATTTGTTCCATGACTGCACAGTAGAAATTTTGGCACACAAAACGGTCTCATTTAAAAGTGCGTTGCTTACAAGTGGCAACTTGCAACTTGCACGTATTAGAATTATAACAGTAAATACAACATACTGTGAAATGAATTGCAATATTTCAGAGTACCTGGGTTCACCACTGAAAAGGGGGAAAATTTTCATGTTTGGAACCCTGTCAAGGATCCACGAAACATTTCTTTCCTCCATATCGACAAAAAAATTAAAATGATTACAGAACCTTACCTGGAGCAAATTTTGTACTGGGAAAGCCTCGGTCTGCCAGACAGTTTACCATTAGCAAACTTTTCAAACGAAATCCAAAACATTTCTTCTGACCCAGATGCAAAGGGCTTCGTATCAACAGACATTACCGTAACCGGGCATGCTGTTCCTGATGACTTGGTACCTCCAATCGATCTTACACCTGGGTCATTTGCAAACGAAAATCTCACCGCTACCAACGGTTCTACCTCAACTGAGAAATACTCGTCTTTAGCGTCAGTAACCGTATTATCTGAACAGATATTGGGCACCACTCTAACAACAGCATCAACTACCACAACGTCCACAACCTCAACAACTACAATATTAACAACGATGAAACCAAACACAACCAGATGGCTAGCCCAAGACTTTGTACCGATGCCTGATGAGCCCCCCTTGAAATTAAATCAAAGCAACGGCAAATCTTCACAAAAACAACAACAGTTAAAAACAAATTCAACACTTGATCCAAATTTATTGACCAATTTCATAGACACTAGTAATTACGACGTTTCTAGTAAAAAGGTCCCTTATGGCATTTCCGTCCCTATCATACCAGCCAAATCAAATGACGAAGGGGCTGTTACAAAGTCTAGTAAACCATATTATTTAAATCCTTTAGAATTTGCCAAAACCATGTTGAGTAAGAGCTTTCCCACTACCCCAAACGAAACAATGATGACGATTAGTTCAAACTTTTTAAATAATAGAAAGTAGCGCGCAAGCAAATTGCTGGTTGTTTATGGCACATTTATTTCCGCTCCTTTATATTTTTTCCAAATAATGATTGCTTTATTGTTTTAAGCCCAAGTAAGTGTTCTAAATTTTAACGGTGTTAAGCATCATATTTACGTGTTTCCTGATTATTCTGATACATTGTATTTTTAAATGAACAACTTGTGCACCGTACAAAAGGGATGATAAGATTAAAAATTGAGAATTAAATTAAAAATATAAATTCAAAACTTCAAAATGAGTACAAAAATATGGTCATTTTACCATTGAATTTACCCTATTTCTAATGTGTTAACAACATTATCATTTTTATCACCACAAAATGTTACTTATTATTACCTTCACAATATTTTGTTTCACATTTACATTGTGAAAATGCATTAATAACTACTACTAACCACAAGGTGCACACCATTCACCCTAAAACTACATCTAGCTGGCGGTACCATTATTGCATTGAATTTATAAATGGCAACATTTTTCCTGCGGTTATTTATTTACTACGTTTGAATTGAACGTGTTCACACTTCAGCGCGTCAATCAGTGCTCATC
>JAHZNB010002481.1:0-10328 GCA_027744295.1 Callyntrura guangdongensis | reverse complement strand
AGCAATGCAATACTTTTATAAAGCTAACTACCTACTTACATACTTACAATGCAATCATATGTGTGTGTATCCTGTAGAAAAAAAGAGTCGGCATTTACTTAGTGAACAGTGCAATAGGGCCATATGAATGAAACTGTTGACTTTCGTCAATGACGATGATGACGAAGAAATGGTTAGGTTAGCTAGTAGTAAGCAAGTAGCATACCACACCACCACCATCGGTCCACTTCCAAGTAAGCCAACAAAACACGAGAAAAAGGTAACTTGCGACTTGAGCCACCAGCTCTTCTCAGCACCAACACCAGAGTTGAAATGAAGGCTATAAGCCGGTTGTGGCTTTTGAGACTCTGACTTGGTTTCATCGACTTGGTCGTTTCATTTCTCTTACTTACTAACTACTCGGAATTCTCTTTCTCTCTTGTGTAGGTTTCACCTATCCACTCACATAGTATTACAACCACTACCACCACCACAACTTCTATTACAAGTTTAGCACGGTTTCAAATGCAAGTGGATGATGGTACAGCAATCGCATGGGTTTGTGAGCAAGCAAGTGAGTTTCAACTGAGTTAGGCAGGAGAGGAGAGTTTTGCTTTGGTAGAGCAAAGTTTTGGTCGTTTTTTCAACCATGGTTTTGGCTTTAGAAATAATACACTACCTCTCTTGTTCCCCAGCAGCAGCAGCAGCAGAAGAACTACGATATTCAATGCTATTCTGTACTCTGCTAGTGCTAAGTACAACTTAGACTTGAGCTCATCATCCTCAGTTACGTTTTGGCTGCTGCCGTTGAAGCATCCTGCGTGCAGCAGCTTATTATATCGCATTCCGCTGCTCAAAAAGAGATCCGTACATGTGCTTATTGTGACGACGACCAGCTACATACTTCATTGCTGGTAACTACAGCTCTGCTTGCCAGATTTTTTCTCAATGTCTCAAGGACTTATTTGAGTGAGAGAGCAGAAGAAGAGGAAGCAAAAAGCATACAAAAAATTAACCAAACTTACTGCTATTAAAATAATCATCAACATTATAATAACCATAAGGAACAACAAATGCTTAATTACTATACAAAGTTGGCGAGAAAACGTGTTGCCGTCAGTTTATTGAATTGTGTGTGCGTTTGAGTTTAGTTGTTTTCTCGAATGTGTATCACACTTATCAACAGAAAATTTTCCATTTTTCCTTGCGTGCGTGACAACTCCGTGTACTACCAGTATACATACCAAACATGGTTGAAACATTCCTTTTGGGTAAGTTTTAAGTTATTAAAATTAGTATTGTAAGTAGAAAGAGAGAATCATTAAAATGACGTGATTGGTTTTTAAAGTGTGTGTCACCACCACATGTGAGATAGAGAGGAAAAGAGAAATGGCCTTGTAAAATAAACTTTTAAAATCAAGTTATCTTCTTGTTCTTTTAGTTAAAAGTCAGGTTAATTATGAGTAAGAAACCAGTATTGCACAGGTACATGTGTCGTTCATACATTATATACACGTATAGGCATGTTAAATACATTACCCACAAACCAAAGCTGGATTTAAACCGGAATTGCAAGAAAAAGTGAAGTGATAGCAGCGGCAGCAACAGTTTCATATATTTTGTTTCTTGTACATTGTGTGCGTATGTAAAAAAAAGGTTCTCAAGTGGTCTGTCAGTACCATAAGGACAAGAACACTCAAATAGTATTATTGGTGTTATTTGTTAAAATCATTTTTTTCCTCTATATTAGTCCGCCTATACAAATCATAGTAGTAGCTGTATTGGCAATGAGAAACAGTTTTTGTGCTTCTCACTAAACACATTATTCATATGGCAGCAGCAGGTGCTAACCACTTAACTGTTAATAGGAATCCGTTTTGTTATTGGATAGTGAATAAAACCCCTCTAACCCATGATGAGATGATGATGGAAGGAAAAGAGGAAAAAGATGGAAAAAAGACGGAAAGCCTTGTGCACAGTTTTTTATGCCATCGCCATGGGTTGTTCTTGTAGCGTGTAGCATATTAGGGTGGTAAAGGATGCGATGATGAAATGAAATGGGAAGTAGTTTAGTGCAACATAATAATAATATCCATTCATGTGCGTACAGTTAATAGTTAATGATGATCAAGATCATGGCACTGATGATGATGATGGTGGTGGAAATAGTACTCTTTAGGAATTACCTACACACATCACTGCGTATGCATACCTATCTATCAGGAATGATATTGACTATGGCATATATTATTATGATCATTTTAGCGTATATTTTCTGTTGTTCTTGCCAGAAGCAGAAGAGTGAGTAGGCTAGGTTAAGATCATCAATCCATCTCTCCGTCTCTCGTTGAGGCTTCTGTTTTGGGGGTGAATATTTACTCATCTGGGTATATGCATAAAATTGAATGAATGTAGTCAATAGTCGGTCTATTACACACACACACTCGTCGACATGATCACTACTATTATAATAGAGGTTGGTTAGTTTTACTTGGGCATTGTGTGGAGCAGCATTTATGGAATTAGTGTTCCAAGAAGTGTATCATGAGTTCTCAATAACAAACACATTTTTTAATACGTTTTTTCGTCTTCCCTGTTAATTTTCAGATATATAACATGTAGAGCTCTCTGAGAGCTACATCCCGCATACACATTACAAGAAACAACGTTGCAGTGCAGACAGGAGCAAAAAATAGCAGGTTGACCTTACCAGTGACCTTTGACAAAGACAAGGAAGCTAAACAACATTCATCCACTCACATATACCACAACGGCTGCTGACTACTCGCGTATGAACCAACTCAACAGCGAGCGAGCAACGAGCACAACAAGTAACGTATAGTGGGGATGGCATTGACTGTTCAGCAGTGATCGTGTGAACACGTACCACGAGACGACGATTCGTCTGTATGCTTACAGCAGCAGCAACGTTAGTTATCATAAGCGTCATTTAAGTTAAAATATTCTACGACGGACAAAGTGATTTGATTTTACCATATCAATTTTGCAAAGGAAAGTGAGGAAAAACGGAATATTTTCAAAAAGGGAAAAAATAAAAGTGGGCAATTTTGCTTTTTATCGTCTTAATTGAAAGTGAATATCAAACAAAAAGCATATTTAAACAATAGTTAACACACATTTTAAAATAAAATTATATCAGTGAACTAGATTATTGTGCTGTTTTTCTATCTCAGAAGCGGATGTACCCTTGTGTTGTTGTCATTAACAAAAGGAAATGACGCTTGGGCGNTGCTGTTTTTCTATCTCAGAAGCGGATGTACCCTTGTGTTGTTGTCATTAACAAAAGGAAATGACGCTTGGGCGAACAGCGGTGTAATAAACGTCAAAAATAGTATATACCAGTTGTGAAACGATATCTGTTTTTGTGCGAAGCAAGCATTGTAATATGACGACTAGCCAGGGAGTGAAATGTTTGGCGACTCATTCTACAACCAACACTCCTCCTCAATATCATTATTATCAACAAGTGGATGTGCAATAATAATACAAAGTCGCTCGTTGGAGGAAATAAAAAGAAAAGCTGTTAGTACTCATGTTTTGTGTTTGACTGTTGCTGTTGGTTGCGATACCGATAATAATGCAAGACGAAAACAGCGACGTCAGCGAAAGTGTATCAAGTGTATCTAAGAAAACTTATCTTAATCATAATAATTCTCACCTGCTGCAAACGGATTGCAAGTTTAATTGCATTACAGAAAACAGTGGGAAGGAGCTGTGGTGCAGCAAAAAGGCACCGCTACGCAAGTGGAGAGAAATAAAGTGAAAGAAAGAGAAAAAGGGACGAGATACGATAGTTCAAGAAGTGGTTTGGTTTTTGAGACAACAAAGTAGTAAAGTTGGTGGTGGTGACCTAGAAGCAGGAAGAAAGAAGGGAAAAGGAAAGCGATCTTCTTTTCTATGCTACGTTCGCGACGATAAGATTGCAAAGCTGTGACTTGGTATTCGTGCGTGGTGGTCTAGAAAACTTGCCCTAGATAATCAATTGAAAACTTAAGCTTCGTACTGTTGATTTCTCTACAACGATAGACAAGTGTGCAGTGAGTTTATAAAAAAGGAAAGAGAAAGGGAAAACGTGATTTTTTTGCATAAAATAATATTTAAATGAATTTTCGTATAAAATGGAAGTTTTAATTGAAAAGAAAATGATTGATATCAAAAGTGAACCTGTGGAGATGGTTGATCATCATCATCACAAGTCATTGTCTGTGAGAAGACGATCCTCTTCCTCACCGGCAGCATCCCCACCACCCGCAGAGTTGGAACCCTGCGAAGAATTCCCCATTTTGTATGGACTGCTGACTGCGCCAAAATCATTCAAACCGAAAAATAGTGAGGAGCTACAACTCCTGCCTCCTTTGGAACTTTTCGACAGTAGTGATAATAAAAGTAGTAGTGACAATTTGGAAACGGACGAGGGAGATAGACTGATGAGGGTAACGAGTCGTGTGCAATTGGTACAGTGTCTAAGGAGAAGGGACTCAGCAACAGAAGAGTCTGCTGATGAGCTGGATGATAACGAGGATTCAGAGGAAATGGATGGCCAAAATAATTTCGATTTTAATAGTAATTGTTGTAGCCGATCTGAAACCAATTCTCCTCATATGGTGGATAGCAGTTCGAACCTGAGTGCGCCGGAAGAAGAGGGGGACTATTTGATCGGGGAGAGTTCCAATAATAGCCATAACGGGGAAACTGACATCATGTCAGAGGATGATGAGTCAAATTTCTCTTTGGTTGGTAGTCCTGAAGATAATAGCTGCTCAGGGGGAGATGATTCCGTAGATGATAACATTCCAACATCAACCACATCCGGTTTTCGAAAGAAAGCTAGCCGTTTGGAAACAGCCATTGGAAACATTGTCCGAAGGCGGGTCAGGGTTCAGAAACGAAACAGTAATAATATCAGTAATAACTCAACAAACAATGTTCCCATCTCGTTGGCTCCCTCATCACCGACAGTTTCCACCACTTGTGTGGATCCCCCCACACCACCACCCAGAGGACGGTCAGAAATTCTAGAGCGTATTCTGCGTAGTACTAATAACACAACAACAAATTATTCTCATCAACAACATTCTCCGTTAGTGAATAGACAAGGTCAGAATAATGACGATAATAACAACAATGAAGCTGGTTATGATGGTCCGTATGCAAAACTCAGGGATTTACTCACCATGCCGGAGGATCAACTAGTGAAAAGACGCAGATTGGAGTATGGTCTCAATGAAAACAATGCCAAAGTGTTTCAAGCCGGCCAAAGTAACCAGGATGATGAGTCAATTAATCATTCTCAGGGGAATCGGGATTTCTCCCCTCCTCGTAATAACATTCTGGCAAGTTTGCTGCAAAAGGGAAGAGCACCGTATGAGCCCACCTCATCTTTTAATCAGCACCATAATAATCATCATTCTCAGATGCGTAGTTTGCCATCTCTCATGCAAATCAACAGCAATTCATCTCCGAAAACGTTGGGCGGAAACTCCCGACTAAATGTAATTGTCAATATGAATGACGACAGGCCCTATAAATGTTCCCTTTGCGATCTCCGATTTAAGAAACTGCCTCTTCTCAACCGTCACGTCAAGACACACAGTCATATTAAACGGTACGTGTGCCGTTTCTGTTCTCATGCTTTCAAACGGAGTGATAACTTGTTGGCTCACATGCGAACAAGTTGCAAAGGAATTAAAGAGGCGGACACGAAATTCGCTGTAGGTGGTCCGAGGTCAGTACCACCGCCCACACAAAATAGGAACAACAGCCAGAATAATCGTCAAAATGGGCAAATTATCAATCAATTGCTGTCATCTCCTCCAACGGCTGGGGGTCCCATGGTCATGGTCTCACGAAGTCAGTTAGAGGAAGCTCTTCTCAATCTTAGGGCTCATCCTCTTGAAGACCAAGAACCCCATGTCCCGCAGCAGGAAAAACGGTACAGCTCTCCATTATCTCCGCTGGTCTCAACAACGACAGCAAGCCCTCCACCACCAAATGCATCACAAAGACGACCTGCCGATTTGCAGTCCAGGCATTCAAAGCTCTTGGAAATCCTCAGTGGCTCTCCAGTCAACCACTTTCCCGTTTCAGTGGTCTCCGTAGATGATGAAGAACAGAATGATGATGAAGAAGATGACATGCCACTTCCGTTAAGTCTTAAAGTGGACCGGAGAGCAACTTCCCCTCCTCCAACTTGTTCGTCCTCGTCGTCATCATCTCAGTACCGCCGATCTCATCATCTTCATCAGCTTCGAAGTGCACTACTTTACCCAAACGAGCTTCCAATTGAGGAAGAAGACGTGGACGAACAAGTTGTTGGAGATGTGGTGTACATCGACGAGGAAGAGGTAGAAAACGACAATGACCAGCCGTTGAATTTGGGACGACAATTGCTGGCATCTCCACCTCCACCCGCTGTACCTTCGGCAAAAAGCAGGGATCATCCAGAGATTGTGTCAATCTTGTCAAGACAGCCAAAGAGTAATGTGGTAATGCTGGCGGCAGCCGACCTCAGGAAACTCGTGGGTATAGACACTTTGTAAGAGAGGAAGTCGCCTCACCTAACCTGGAGACTTTTCACGTCATGCTCCAAAAGCCAAAATAGTATCATTCATCATACATCTTCTTTGCAAATTTATCAACTTCTACTGCCACATCATCAAAAATGACAACTACTCTTTGTCGTGTACAATTTAATGTAATTAAGTAGAGAAAGTTGATATATTACGTAGTAGTACATTTAATCACAATGCTGTTGTGTCCCACCTACCTACATGTCTTTGTGCAAACAACGTACTTATTACTTCTAAAAAACAAACTCAACAATACATACTACATATACAGGAGAACAGCTAGTTATTTTACTTTACAATACATTAGTAATTATAATAATAGTATACGTAATGGGAAGATATTAGTGATGATAAAGTTGCCAAGTTGTTAAGGTCTTGATTGTTTTTGGATGGTGGTGTCTATATACCACATTGAACCAGTTCGCTATGTCCCCCGTCTTAGTTTCAGTTATTCAAGTGTGCACCTTCCAAAATCTGCTCTATGAACCATTCGTTTCATTATTTCGGTATAAAACTACTGCAAGTAGTTGTGCAATGTAGAATAGTAACCCTTGTTAAATATTAAAAAAAAGTGTTGAAGTCATCCGTTAGAAAACTATCATGTTCGTAAAAAGAAAGCAGACTACAGTTTCTAGTATAAGGTTGTTATTTCGGAGAGAAGGGCTAAATTTTCAGACCTGGTGTTCAAAAAGACAAAGCGGAAGTGGGAAAGGCGATGGTTACTTTGGTTCGAGAGATGTCTTGCTGGTAATTTCGAATGAGGTACTTGCAAATATTGTAAACTTAATATTTTGTTTTTTTGTAATAAAAACAAGTACATTTAAGATTTACGTTTAAACTCTATCTTGATATTTATAGACTTTGTAAAAAAGAAAAATGCGTAACAATCGCCTGATGAAACTGACGCTAGGACCAGAGAATCCATTCAATTTTGGTGAGCTTGACAGTTTTTTTAAATTTTTGAAGGTGATATTATATCGCCAAGCGTGGTTTCCTGTTTTGTGGTTTAAAAAAATGATGGAGAAACCGAGTTATGAGGGTTTGCTATTGAACAAAAAGCAAATCAAGGCAAGCTTATATTGTGTTCCTTGTGCCAGTCCTTTTGGTTTTTTGCTCATCGGGGAACGCTAATCGCTCTTTAGATTCGGTTTCCTTCAGAGTCTTTACAAGAGATTCGGGAACCTTGAGTCTGGGGTGAGTTCCTTGCTGACAATGAATTTAAGAGGAATTTTGGAACAGGATTAGTACATTAAGCATGTTGTCCATGATGGCGATTTGATCTTATCTGATTTATGTTAATATTTATTATTTTTATGATGAAACAAAGATATTAGTATAAAAAATTTTGTAAGTAAGAATTTTTTTTGTTCTTGTGTGATTACAGATTTGTCCTTCACTGTTGAAAGAACTATGTGTTTTATACGAACGCACTTGAACAAGCTTTTATTCGAGGTAACATACGTTGATTACTGCACGAATGTTGACATTTTACGGAAAAGTATATATAAATTCTTGTTTGGCTAACTTTGACATTTATTTATTTTTGAAAACAGACGTTTTGTGGGGATCGTTGGAACGACAAGGAAAGACAATGCTTTCAGTTCTGCGCTTTCATTACACACTACCAGGAAGTATCAAATGTTACTAACTGCACCTCTACCATCTACTATCTTGTTTATAATTAGTGGGAAAAATTAAAACGGTATTACGAGGGAAAAGTAATAACAGGGGCATCATTGTTTATGAACAGATAACACCTAGGGTTTTATTTTTGTTTTAATAAACCACACGGCATGGTAGACATTAAGATGGCACTAGGAAAATAGGATTATGATCATCAGACTCAATGAAGTATAAATTTAGTGAGCTTTATAAACTAATTAATGGTTGCATCGTCATCAATCGTCGTGGTCGTTGTACTGTGTCTACTATACTCTAGTATTAATTACGTACTACTCACTCAATATTATTACTACTATTCAGCAACAACATTTTACTAGCTAGATTGTCACAGCCAATTTCCTATCAACCAAGTCAAAACTACATGAGTTATGATCGTGGATGTCAAAAGAAGATGGTTGTTGTCAGTATGAAAAAATCAGTTTTGACTCGATGACAAGAATGTCGTATGTATATTTAACAATATTTCAAAAGAAACCATGTTTTGTTTCATTGTTTTGGTGCACATTTTTCAATTTGTATAAGAACTTTATTTATGTACCTACGTAATATTTCAAGGTTTCAAAAGAAACAGAAGGTGTAGTTGAAACTATCCCAGTGAAAGGTAAAGACAGAAAGAAACCAAGGATAACTTATTTATCTTGTCTAAATACATATATAGCGTTATAAAAGTTACACAAGATTTTTAGTGAAGATATTAAGATGGAAAAGTTTAACGAATATGTCTAGCTAGAGCTAAGTAGAGGAAAAGTAATGGGAAATGCTGCGATCAAAAAAGAATGAGAAAATAAAAGTATAAAACAAATGTGTATTCTTCTTGATAATTCTTTCTATAAAAGTTAAAACTTTGTAGACACAAACAGACGTACACAATTACACAAATCTTTTTTTTATATAATCCTGTATGTAATATCAATGTGTAAAACTATATTCAGGTTGACCAGATCTTTCCCGTTTTATTATTAATTATAAAGAAACTATATAGAACAAGTTTCCACTGATTTCATTCTGTCGCAGATCCATGTTTGATGGAAACTCATATTATCTAGAAACGTATCATGAAATGGTCTTACCCTCAATAAATTTATTTCCTTCCTCCAACTGCCCATTATTTTTATTTTTAACGGTTGGATGGAAATTCAAGACATTGTCAAATTTACAATATCAATTTCTCGATAAACAAACACATACCGTATATATCACTCAGATTTCTAGTGACTAGTATTATAATACCTCTGTCTACAAATACAATGATGACCAAAAAATTGAAGATAATACCTTGATTTTACCATTTTCATGAAAACTTCGATGATTTTTTTCCTCTGTTGTACAGGAATTGTTATTAGATATTAGACTATGTTAGACGAACTTCTCTGTATTCTGTTTGTAGATTTGTTGTCCTTTCCATAAAAGGAATTACTTGTACAGTGTAAACTTGTTATCATTAAAAAAAATTCTAGACGTTATTCTACTCTATTGCAACCATTAGAAGAACAGTGGAACACCTATATTGATTGTTGTTATTATTATTTTACTGTAATTAAGAATATCAATATAGTACATTTACTGTAAATCATTATACTTGTAAGTACTGCTGTTACCTGTGTCTATATGTAAGAGAGAAGCTCGATCCAAAACAATAATTATATATTACAAAGAAAGTAAATACTGCTTTATATGTGTTATTGTAATAAGGAGGATGAAAATAATGATGCCTACAGGCGTCTTCATTATTATTTTTAGATATAGGTACAGGTAGATGAAATATTATACAAACATCTGTAAAATGTATTTAATTAAAATGAATGTCACTTGTAAGAAGAATTTTTGAATAGAAAGAGAAAGAAAAAATAGTAGCTTAAATGCCTATTTTTTGTTAACCTGTTTTTGTTATTTATTTAAATTTGAAAAATAAATACTTATTATATGATGATGCATATAAAAGTAAATCTTGGCCACGAACGTTGTGCATGATTTCATTTCTTAAAAAGATTCCATATAATTATTTTCTAAGAAAAACTATAATGCGCTCAGCATGTTTTTAGAATGGTGCTTGATGACTACGGCAAAAAATATTTT
>JAHZNB010002480.1:0-10130 GCA_027744295.1 Callyntrura guangdongensis | reverse complement strand
GTGAGCAAAAACACGGAACCGGACATACAATTAAAAGTTGTAAACTTATCCGTATACCAACAAGACACTCAAAACATTTTCTCGTTTCTAAGGCAAAGTTACATAAATTACAGAACTTATACTACCAACAGCAATATTAACGCCACTTAAAAATTTTACTCTCTCAAAAATATTGAACCTGGAACAATAAAACATGTTGTAACACTGATATCGTACTAATAACACAGATTTCCATTGTCCGTACACTTTCGCCATTGATATTTTCCTCCAGACAAATAAAAAATTTCCGACATCCTAAATTTCTCCCCAAATACTTACCAGCATTTGTCAGTGACCACGTCATAAGTATAAAATACGTTAAAACTAATTGAGACTAGTGAACAGGTAAATAAAACAAGATTCCCAGGCGGAATCGTCCAGCACCACAATAGTGAACGTGCTGTCTATACGAAATATTAAAAGTAACGGTTAAAAATAAGGAAGAATTGCAATTCTATTCTATTTTACATATTTGGAAAAGAATGCAGTCAATATATAGTCAATCGTGATAATTAAAAGGAACCCTGTGTGTGTGCACATGTTGATCTATTCTATCTGCTTCTATAAAGCCACCAAACACTATCTCAGATTGTTATCATAGTGACCCCTGGTCACGCGTCAGTTCGAAGAAATAATAGCTTGTGAAAAAAATTGTTTGCAAATTAGCAGTCCTCTTTGCTTAGTAAACCTTCCGTATATTCTAATGCTTAACTTGCTGCTGTAATGAGTAAAGTCTTAATTTTTCCCCATGTTGACCATTCGTCGTTACACTAGGGGACGAGATTCTATCAATAATTATATTAACTATAATAGTATTTAATTTTTTATCTCTTCATTCAGTCTAAAAACGAGAAAGGCTTTGATAACCACACCATTTTTTCTACTTCTACTAATTACGTTCCTCACTCGAATTTGTTGTATTTTGAGCACTGCGAGAGAGAGAGCGCGTGAGAGAGCTTATCAATATTACAAAATTGGTTAGTAGTTTTCAGACAAATTTACGTATAACATGTCCGGTCTTATCACGTTAAGATTAGTAGTATACATCGCTTATTGCACAATATTACGTTTATATCGGATAAACTGAACAATATGGTGTGTGAACGCGCGTTCTTTTTTTTTACAAAACCGAGTAATTATTGTAATTGGTTAATTACGTACCTACCAAAAGTTTTAATGGTAACATTACCTATTAGGTATAAAGTATTCTCTTCTGCAGAAGTAACTTTACGGGATATTGTTCATACCCCTTTTCAGGAAGAGATTGCATTTCATTTATATTTTCGGGATTAGAGGGTAATGGTGGGAACTTTAAAACTAAATTTTAATTAATATAAATCTAAAAACTAATAGTAAAGCTAACCAGTATACATCACAATGATTTTTTTATAAAAACCAGTATGTCTTACAACTATAAACCATACACAAGGCAACTTTTCTTACTTTTTTATTTTAAAGTAGTATAATCACTACCAAAACATATTACATTCTGGATTAATTAAATTTATTTTTACAATTTTTTAATTGACGATTTCCAAATAAAATATAAACATCCCCAAACAGACATTCCCTTAACAAAATACATTTGGAACGTATCATATTTTAACAAAAAAATATTAGGAAGAATTATAGCCTAGCAAATGGCCGAGAGTATTTTATGACAAAAGTTACCATAAAACAGGTACTACATTTTTTCTTAAAAAATATAGCGCACCGCACCACTGGTGAAACTACACCCCCACACAAAATTTAGGTATAAGTTGCTATTTGATTAGTAGTACAATATTAATCGTAGAAATACGTATATAAGTTACAGTTTGGTTGACGGAACCAATTCACAAGACAAGAATCACATGATGTTTGCAAAAGACGAAAAAGACTATATTTTTAACCAATTTCCGGTTTTGTACAACACGCACCACAAATCTCCCGGAAGGCTAATTTAACTACTATGTGTACAGTACATTTAAATATTTGGTATTGTTTTCCTTCCTATTTTTAACTACATCATCACTACCACGACGAGTAATTACTACGGCGACAGTGTATACATCTAGTTAACTTTGAGACCTTTTTTCATTCAAGTTCAAGTGGTACATGTGGTAATCATCGGCAAAAATGAGCAGATCCGTTCTTTCAGAAAGTTTGTAATACATTTTTTTTCTTTACAAAAATTAAATATCTGTGTAGCTATTTTGTGTTGTATCCTTATACACTAACAGTTGTAAAGTTTCAAGAGCTTTGATTTTTTTGTGGAGATTAGAAAAGAACGTGCATTGTTACAAATAAGAAGGCTGACCGAAAAAATCTATAAAAAATTATCTAAAACCAAGTTTTGTGTGTAGTGATTCTTCGTGATAATAAAAATAACATTCAGATAGTTTTTTTAAAAACAAAATGGATGACAGGTGAGGTAGTCAAAGACTACAGAGATCAAAATGTTCTATGATGAAATTGTTTCATTAATACGCTACATTTTAAAACTACAGTACAGTTTCGATCTAGACACTTGAATTTTGTTTATCGTGAACAGGTTTACAGAATAAGTCTTGATTTTTTTTTTGGGAAATTGTAACGACAAGATCGGTACAATCAACCCATTGGTAACTGACAATTTTACATGAAGAAACCTACCGCTAGGCCGTACCATTGGAAGGATACATAAAAATTTATTGTGATTTTGAGAAGAGTTTTAGATGGTCAGTTTTTTTGAGGTTTGTTTGGCTCCGAAGCCGGCTTATCCTCACGGAAGAATGGCTCGTTTTTGTTGTATTTGCTTGACTTGACAAGGTGAATCTTGCAAGGGAAATGCCAGTCTTCGTTGAACGCCTTGTTTTCCTTTTTTACATTCTCTAACATCCGCGGTAGATAATATTCACTGCGGGGTGCCAGCTTGACCTGAGAGAATGCCGAGCATGTTTTAGCCAAGTTGATGAACTCATACAACATCCCATCACGACAAGGATTGAAGATAATGCAGCACCCGTAAGGTTTCAGCACGGTGGCAATAGTTTCCAGCAAGCTGGTAAACTGATCCCTTTCGTAGACAACGTCCGCGGCTATGATGTAGTCAAAATAGCCTACCATTTCTGGTTTGACATTATCCTTTCCCCAGCGAAGAGTTTCTGCCCGGCAGATGTGGCCAATATTGTTACGCTGAATGCTACAAGTGACCTCTTCAATGTTGACCTCGTCCCCGTCGGTAAGAACGACTTCGGTACCTGCAACGAGAAAAGGACGAGTTAAAGACGGCAGATAATGAAGTTATGGAAATATAGCTATGGGGTACGGAAGTGGAAAAGCTAAAATACCAGTAGAATACTTGGCGAACGCCAAGCCAGCTAAGCAATGAAATCCTCCCCCAATTTCGAGAAGTCGTCGTGGAGGATCCTCAGTTTTAGACATTACTCGAACAGCAAAATCCAGTATCCAGTAGGTTAGTATTTGTTCCGAAGGCNTGGAGGATCCTCAGTTTTAGACATTACTCGAACAGCAAAATCCAGTATCCAGTAGGTAAGTATTTGTTCCGAAGGCCAAATACAAATACGTCCAGTCTTATCAAAGCCTTTGAGATTCCGAATGTCCACAGGAATCACTGAGTTCTTCCGATGAACTTTAACAGAGTACAGATCGACACAATTGCCTAGAACCCCGCTGCCAACGTTCCTCCAAATGTCTCCATTGGGTTCGGTGTGAACGAACGGGACTCTGACGTGTACATTCATCAAGCATTTGGAAGGCTCACTGTTCCAAAAAATAATGTCAGAAAAGCGCTCAAAGACTCGTTTCGAGGCCGGATTTTCCATTGTTTCTGGGATGGATTTTTTTATAATCGCCTGGCGTAGAAGGGACCAGCGATGGCGAGCCAAAGTGGCTTTCTCCGCGGCAGTATCTTTTTGGTTGTTACTCATTTTCGCGTTGGAGCTTGTTGAGAAACTTTGGAATAAGTGTCTGTTCTTAACGCATTTGAAATTCCGGCCGTTAGTGTCTAAAGAAAAAAAAACAATTTGATTGTATAAAAATAAGACCTTTTAATGATTCGTCGCCTCCATTATTTTGATGTCCATAATATTTTTTTAAATAAATTAAAAGTTAACTAACAATAAAATCAGCTGACGCCTCATTTATAATTTCGGTGAACTGGTGAAGCGCGCCTTCTTCCCTGTGCGAAATAGTGCTCTCCAGTAAATGCTAAATACGATTTCTGACCCGCAGAACCAGCAGTCGTTATGGTAGATAATCTGTTGAAAACAAACAAAAATTTAACGTCGTTTCTACCAATATGCCTAAATTATTTTTTTTAAATAATAATACTGATTGATAGTTGTCACATTAAGATTTTGCCGGAGGTTACAGTTATTATATGAACTTCTATACAACATGGAACTTCAAGCAAACCCATTGGGTAAATCTCAATCTACATAATATTAAGTCAACTACTACAGAAGTAGAGTTCGAAGTTATGTTTAAAGTTAGTAACGTTACTAAAGATGACAGAAGTATAAAAAATTAATCAGAATTAAATTCTAAATAACGTAAACAACTACAACTACAAAAGTTATATTATTTGAAGTTACTATAGAATATAGAAGCATAAAAATTTTGTAAGAATGAAATCCTAATCTAAATAGGGTACACCACAGAGAAGATAGAAGTTGTCGCATTAAGATTTTTCCGAAGTTGTCAGTTATTATGTTCCGATGGAATTGTAGAACTTAAATAAATATGAATCTAAATACCATCAATAACTACTACAAAACTTTTGTTTGAAATTAAGATTCAGTTGACACAGAAGTATGAAAATTGTACTTGTTAAATCAAAACTGAGTCTAATTAACGTAAATATAAACACTACAGATGACAGAAGTTGTCACATCCGAAGATTTTGCTGAATGTCACAGTTATTGAATCTTTTTCTAATAGAATTGTAGCACATTAAATAAATCAAACTGTCTAATTATGTATCTAAACAGAACCAATAACTACTGCAGAGGTTATGTTACTATGTTAAGTTAAATACTATGAAACTATGAAATTTTTATCAAAATTAAATCTAAATCTAAATAAACGTATAAATAACACAGATGACAAAAGTTGTCGCATTAAGATTTTTCCGAAGTTGCCAGTTATTACGTTCCGATAGAATTGTAGCAATTTAAGTAAGTCTAAATCTAAATAACGTCAATAACTACTACAGAAGCTGTTTACACAGAAGTATGAAAATTTATCGAATCTAAATACCTTCAACAAACCCAACTAAAGTTAAGCTTGGAATTAGGTTTGTAGACAAGTATTCGAATATTTAATTTTTTGCATTGAATCTGAATTTAAATAACGTATAAACACTACAAATGAGAGATTTTGTAGAAGGTCAGTTATTATGTTCTAATGAAACTGTGGCACATTAAAAAACATTTACCTGGCTTGCTATTTCTGCATCGTTCTGTTAAGTTACCCGTTTAAGTATAAAAATTGAAAAAAATTAAATCTGAATTCAAATAACGGAGAAAAGAAATAATACAGACAACAGATGATGACAGAAGTTGACACGCTCAGATTTTGCCGAGGTGACAGTTGTTATGTACTGATATTGTAGAAGAACCTTTTAGATCCAAATGGATAAATCTGAATCTAAATAATACTAATAACAACAAAGTGTATTTGTATTTACCACACAAGTTCTATCTCTTGAAGACAACTTGAAAGTTAAAAATTACTACTACAAGATGACAGAAATTTTATATTTGAAAGTTCAATTATAAAAGAACGTAAATTTCTATTAATACAGTTAGATGCATACTATTATAATATGTTGATAATGATCGATCATATACCTGACTTGGAATATGGAAACTAAATTGTCATGATTTGACTTTTGACTAACTGTAGATGGTAACAGTGGTAACACCACTACCTCAAAATTCTGATTAGATTGTTAGTGTTGGTTATAATGGTGTTATGAATTTAAAAGCAGAAAGTATTGACTGAATTTGAATTTAGACAATACTACAGCATGACTTTGACGTGTGCCATAAGCCAAAAATCAAAGGCTCTTTGAAATTGAATTCTAAGTTGACACCTATTCACAAATTTGCCTTAGCTCGTTTTAAAAGCGAAATAAATAAGTAAAAACTTAGTTTTTTCCACTAAAAGTCGAATTCTGTGAATAGGTCATTGAACCTTGTTCAGAGAAATATTTTAGGCAATTGATTTAAGACAAAATCGTAAACCAACTCAAAGAAGGTTTAACTCACACAGTGAAATGCATGTACCATACAAAAACAATGTAGAGGTAAAGAAATGAAATGTTAACGATACGTACATACGTTGACAATTAATGGCAATGGTCAATTGGTGAGTAAAACACAACTACGTCGAGAAAAATGTGTTGCATTTACAATCTGCGGCTTTATGGGAGGGTGCGTCCATTTAGAACGTTTGAAAAAAATCGGGTTTTTTGGGACCCCCCTTGTCACATCCATGTCACAAAATCTTCAAACCCCCACCCCCTATGTCACGCAGACATTAAAACACCATTGGATATAAGTAGTATACAATTTTACTGATCACAAAATTCAGAATGAATATATACTTCTGTATACGTATTAACTCGTGCAGTTAAAATATGTGTTTCTAAAAGATGGGTGACGAAGACACGTTTAGAATGTTTATTAAAAATTTAATTTTGTATGATAAAGTATCCCCATCCCCAATGGAACAATTTATAGTTTCGCGATATTAACGGTCCGGCATTTGATAAAGACGTTTAATTTTATGGTCTAACATAAAATATCGCAATTTATTACGTTGCTAGGCTACGCTATGAAAAACGCCCCAAAAATCGGATATCATCAAATGTGGGAGTTCCGCGTTAAAAACGCAGCAACGAAACGAAATAATACACAATATAATTTGTTTAACGATCAAAATTTAGGTAAAAACTTGTCAACAATAAATGCGTTGCCGAAAGTATCACGAAAATATGATGTCCTCGCCAGGTCTAGTTATTGGTTCTGATAAAATTTAGGAGTATTAAATTTTGATAGCGTTACGTCACAAAAATTTCATACCCCCCACCTCCCTATGTCACAAAATGTCACACAAGCTTTAGAACCATTCAACATCCCCCCACCCTATTTTCAAACGTTCTAAATGGATGCTCTCAGAGGTGTTATACATTATGGAAATGTTATTAAAAAAGTTCATGGAGGTGACATGTCATTGAAGAGGGAATTTGGTGATATTGTTATTATAATAGTTCAAGAATGTGAGGTGACATGGAAGAGGGGATGAGATGGTACTGTAATAATGTTTAGTTTATGGAGGCGAACAACGAATACAAACGTAGAAAACCCATAAAAGTCTCAAATCTGGCTAAGCCTAATTTAAAATTAAGCGGACGGTCTGAATAAGTATGAAATTTTACTTAAACCTAGTCTTATCTTTGTTTCAGTTAAAACAAAGATAAGACCACAAGGTCTGAATATCAACCCTGAACTCAAACACCTAACCCAACCCAAAAGCTTAATTAAACTTTGTCAAATCAAACCTATTATAAATAAACTTAACTAAACTATTCTAATAAGATTAACGAAACCTAAAATGCACATATAATGCATTAGCAATATACCATTTGCGTAATGCGTATCTTGGTTTGTTTTTCGTAAATACACATAAAATTTAATTGTTTAAATGCCAGCCAATAACTACTACTAAACCATAAAAATCTTATGGCTACCTGTATTGTGTTTCTTTATTCTCCCTCTTCGTACCCTACCCTAACATAATAACAATTGCACGATCCATTAAGATTAGATAGTCTAATCAAACAGCTTCTAAATTTTTACCACAAGAATCAGTTACAGTTATGGTACTAGAACTAAATAAATTTATTTCAATCTCTAAGAAATACAGATTCACATAATACCTTCACATTCAAAAACCTTCCGCCAGCCACACCATCTATTTACAGAAATGACTTTTCACTATCGGTAAAATCCTATTCCTAATTTTTCCTCATTTACAACTGTCAACTGTGTTATTTAATTGCTGAACAACACAATAATACAATCGGTAACAAAGACAAAGATGCTTCCCTCCACCTCTCTAACCTAGCCTCCTCCTTAAAAGTAGTATCACCGGCAAATTCATCAAATTTTTTCTCTCTTACCTCAGGCACGTCGTTCACCACCGCATGCACGTCAGCTGTTGTACGTCATCTCAATCGGTAATCCCAGTAAAATTCCAACACCTTAACGCTGATTGTACCAATAATCGCAAAAAATCAGAAAAATAAACAAATTAAACCTCAAAACTTATAAAATTATGTATATCGTTGAACCTAACATCCGCATCTACCCTTGTCATGCCTCTTATTTTATTTTTATTCCACCCCTCGTGATCCCACTCTTATTTTTAATTAACCCCCAAACAACGAATGAATACCCAAAAATAATTAAGAACCGACTACGCGACAGATTACGGGTTTGAGAAGAACTTTTTTGTTACACCGAAAATCGGGAAAACTGGTTTAAAAACTTAATTATTATTAAAATTGTGTGTCGTGTGTTTACCTCTTCTACAGAGGGGACAAGCCAGGTACGAGATAATCTCCCTCTCTGAGAAGGTGTGCTTATCTAACACACGAGCCGCCAGGAAAGTGGAAGAGCAAAACACCGAAACGATGAAACGACGGCAATGAGAGTTTACTTTATGCAGGCAGAGAGGCCGTCAAACAAAAATACAGGGTGCCGCACCACACACGTGTGTGTGTATACAAAAGTGTATAAAAGAAACAAAACGAACCTTACCAGATTTGACGACGACGACGACGAGAATGAAGAGTGAAGAGAAGAAAGGACAAAACAACGTACTACTAAAACTACTGCTATTGCGGCAGCAGCAGAGTCCTATTTGACTGGGGAGACTAGCGAGATGTGTTGTATTGATGGGTTTCGTGTTGCATCATGAATCGTCTTTATAAATTCTGGCGTATACCGGCTTACAAGCACAGCTTTGTAGTCTGTTTGTTATAGTAGTGCAGTGTATTAGTTTTCTATCATGGTTGTGGTCGAATACTGCAATGTTGCATAATAAATTTCTTTGTTGTTGGGAGGGTGATGATGAGATGACATAATTGAATGACGAGTCCTAGTTCTGCAAGGGGATAGCCGGAAATAGAAACTGTCGGTATTAATTAATTAATTAATTACTGCCACGAAATGAACACGAGCATCTAAACGAAACGGGACATTAATTATTTTATTTATTCTCGGAACTTTTGTGAGGCCTGCCTATAAAGCTTGTACATGTTTCAATTAAATTTCAAATTTCGTATTAATCTTGCTCTTGCAGTTTTGTCAGTATTATTACCTCGAGTCCACACTACAGTATTTCTGTTTACTGGAATGCTATTTAAATTTTGAATGAATTATTATTGTTAAGTAGCCGGGAGAGAATCGACCAAAATATTTATTGATGAGGCCACTTATTAACTTCAAGTTGTCTGCCCGTTTGTTTGTCCGTGCGATAACACGAAAACGGTTTCGAGTTTTGGAATTCTGTTTTCGCCAATCGGTTCCTCATTTCTTAGGATCTATTGATAGTGATATTGGAGTTTCCAGGTGACGCCATGTGGCTCCCAAAGGTCTTCAAAAAGGTCACTCAGTGGTAACTCAAGAACGGCTAGGAATTTTGAAGTTGTGTTTTTGCTAATTGATTACACATTCCTTGTAGAGTTGTCCAAAAGAGTTTCGAGGGAGGGTTGATCACAAATCAAATGATTACTCGCTTATATTAATTACCCTAAAAAAGTATAAGAGTGAATTCAATCTACAAAAACAAGACGAGTTCCAGTGCACTACGCATGAAACCATCAGTGGATAAAAAAATACTCAAATGATAGAACAGTTTAAGAAAAGAAATACCAAGATCATATCTAATTTGCATTCTGAAGGCTCCGTTATGAAATTATCATTATTCATACAGACAAAATGTGGAACCGAGTTAGGACATGCCCATATTTTTTACGCGTAACATTGTAGTAAGACGAATCATATCTAACTCGGATGAACATTTTTATGTAGACCTAT
>JAHZNB010002479.1:0-16360 GCA_027744295.1 Callyntrura guangdongensis | reverse complement strand
TTTTCAAAACAACCGTAGCAAATCTACATCAATTCGTCAAGTCAGCAGTCAACTGATATCATTATGAAATGCATACCTAAATAAAAAAAATTCCCAATCGCATTCCCATTATCGCTCTCACCATTCGTGGTATTAACCAACAAACTCAAATACACAATATACCTGTGTAAAGATGCTTGTGTTGTGAACAACGAAAGAACCACGACACGACTCTATCGACTTTTCTGAGTTTGGACTTTGGAGACCCGTTCATTTTCAGTTAACTGAAAGGTAATCGTTTTGACTATACACATTTCAGCTGCCTTTTGCTTTTACCTGGACGCTTTTTCATGTAATCCTTGCCCCTTAGTGTACACTTCCGGTACTGGTGTGTAGAGAAAGCAGCCCCATTTATCAGCTCCCAATTCGCACAATACCCCCTTCCACCTCCATACGACAAAGCATTGCGTATAACCAGAAATGATGCATAGCTCATGCCAATATTGACGTACATTTTTCAAATTGTCGAACCATCGCGTCTTGCATCTGCTTCTATATCCTAGCATGACTTCATTTCCTCTCAAAAGATATACCTGTATATCTTGCAATCTACCGATAAAATATGCGAATATTACGATTACAGTCGATATATTCCAATAAAATCTCAAGAGCAGCGTAGGTGCTCTACAAATTCAAATTCAAAATCCATACGATTTCAATGACAAACATGATGGGGTAGCCATATCGCAGCTGCGTCGTCGTCGTAGCCTTATGCTATATTGACTCTGACTCGTTTTCCCCTGATCGGTCTCGGATGAGAAGAAAGGTAGTAAGTAATAATTCTCTGTGGTGTCTGTTTATGTAGCGAGTCCTCCTGTAGCACTCTTAACAAATATTATGTACTGAACGACGTGGCAAAGTTGTTGTAGCAGCAGTAGAACAGTAGAACATGCCTTTTGTGGTTGACAAAAGATATGCGGGTGCTCACTTTTTGATAAGTTCTTTTTTTTTCTCTCTCTCTCTCTCGCTCTAGCCGGAAAAGAACAAAGGATTGATGTGAGAGCCCTCCTACAGCGTTGAACAACTGTCCCAAAACCCAAGAATCACACTGGGGAGCCTTAACATTCAAAACCACTCCTTTTTTCCATGCATACTTATATCATAATGTGCCTTGTTGTACATACCATTATTACTTTATTTTACTACAACACGTAATACAAAAGCACGCACAAAAATATCATCAAACTCTTCCTTTCTCTCTCTCCTCTCTCGAGGCACAACTCTATATAACACATATGTCGCTGAAATACCCTGTCTCTCTCTACCACCGGCCTGCCGCTGCTCTTTACTGGACTTTTTTTTATATACAAAAAGCAGACCCGTAAAACCAGGAACTTGGGAACGCTACCTTTTCTCTCTCTCTCTCTACTTATCCCATCCTACCTTTACGTCCGTGTTTCGTATGCCTCTTCCTCGTCGTAACCGTAAGGGTAAAAATGCTGGTAATATGCGTCGGCTTGTGTGTATACATTTTATACGAACTTTGTATATTAGGTTGTTAGTTTAGTTTTGCGTTAGTTTCTGTTGGCTGTCTCAATTTATGCACTTTTGCGTTTTTTTACCTCTCTGCTCCACTCGACTTGGTGCTCCTTTGACCCTTCACTTCTGAGAACACAACTTTTTGTGTACCCCATTTATTTTGCTACGAGTACACGACTAGCTCGACCCTTCGACAGGGCTTTCTTATATGTGGTATTGGTAGTGAAGCGATGCAGGGTGTAAAAATTGTAGAGTGACACCAGCAACATCATTATGAAACCTGGATAAAAGGTTATGTAACAACACAATACAACACATGTAAACGAAATATGTGTACAATTTTAAGACTGAAAGATTTAAAAATCTAAGGGTTCTCTGTTTTTGGGAAGAGAGATGTGTTTGATGATAAAATGGTTCTTAAATAAATGAACTGTAAAAAAGACACATTTGTGTGTGGGTATGTGTGAAACAGGCTGCGGATGACTTGTCGTGAATGTACGGTCCCAGTAGGAGTACAGTTGTGGTGGCAAGTGGCAAGACATTGATGTACATGTTACGTGGTGTCAACCTTGGTGAAATGCTTGTGTGTCCATCATACCAACAATTGCAACGAGATTGCTCTGTTGTGTGACGGAGTTTTTCCTATGTTTCCAAATATTATGCATTGTTTACAGAATAAAATTGTAATTACATCTAAAATTAGAAACAAATGACACACACGACACTTTTTGTACAAGGGCAGGTATATAGTATATAGAGCCTTGCACTTGATCTGCCGTCACCATCGCCCAAAATTGATGTGGAGATTCCTAACATATTCAGCAATTTGTCAATAATGTACCATATTTATTAAAATATGTCAACTTGAATGAAACCCTGAAATGTGTGCAAACTAGCGCGTATATAAATTGTAATTGATAACAAAACGGCTGTTGTGAATTTTGAACTTGAAACCATTTGAAACAGACAGATTTCATGAGAGAGAATTCTTCCGGGAAACCTAAACGGGTAACTCAACTCTCTCGCAGTTTATTTATAGAGCTGACTCATTTCTACAAGTTTTTCGTTTCTTTAATCATGTCGCAAAGTAATACATACATATGCATCAATTTTTTTGGTTACACTGATGTGCATACTAGATGGACGTATTCCCTTCAGAAAATTCATAAGGGAGCATGTTTTTTTTCTCCACAAAAAAGTTGCAATGTTGTAGCAAATGAAAAGAGTATGACTTATCATCATCATCATCATCATCCTAAACAACACTCCGTTATACACATGTACTACACGTTCTCCCATTGTTTGAAAACATGTCGAAAACCTCGAGTGAAGCAAAAGTGTGCAATGTGCGTGTACTTATACTTGCCATATTACACATTCTCCTTTTTTGTTCCGATCTTGTACTATCATGTGGTTTCAATTCCCCATGCAATGTTCTTTTGGTCCCTTGAGGTAAGTTGAGTCTGATTGGGATTTGTGGCACATTAGGGACAACTTTTGGGTTTAGAGAGTACAGAGAGCATACAGGGAGTAGGGATCCAGAGAAAGAGAGAGAGAGAGTCAGTTCAGTGCAGAGATGGAGAGAGAAAGACAGTGTTGGAGAGTGAGTAGAGCTTAACGAGGAAAAGAATGCAGCAGTGATCCATCCGAGAAATGAGTTCCTTTTTTTGTTTCTTTTGAACAGTGTGTCTGCCTACTTACTCCCTCATGCAGTCACTTCATCCCTCCATGTGTATGTATTACTTCATATTGTATATTACTTCTCTTTTTATCTTATTACCGGCCCATCCATTCTCTCTGTTTTCTATACCGTATCATCGTCGTCATCATCCATGAAAAGAGTAAAATGAAGGAAGGGAGAAAGAAAAAGGGAGACGGCGTTGTATACACTTTTTTGCCTACTCCCCGCTCTTCTAACTTCTAACCCATTTGTGTTTGTATCTGACTGGTGTATTTATTATTATTGTGTTATTATATGTATATTTTGCATGCTCCATCGCCTACACATGAATTATTGCTAGTTTTTCTCACAACAACTGGAGCCTTCTGCATTACAACACCGAATGAGTATGAGGGACTACTGGAAGGACTTGCTCAATTTCGTTTTTAAATACTCAGTCTGTCAATTTGTCTGCTCATTCAAAAAGCAAAGACAAAAACTCAGCGGGTCCAAGAGAGTAAGCTTTGCAGAAACATGCCGTGTGAAGAAATACTGTACTAGAAGGTCATAACGTGTAAGAAAATATTGCTCCACCATTTATTTTTTAGTTTCAAAAAAGTTTGCGGTAAGATGATTTTGAAAAAAAATTCAACATCTTTACATTCTACAATCTTACAAAGTGTTGTCAAAGTAGAACAGCGTGAATTCTCTTCTTGGCTATTTGAGACATTGGGTGAAAGGGCACATTCAATTTTATAGTTTGCATGCATGATCACAAACACAAAGTTATAATAGGTTCTCTGTTCTCTACAAGTAGCAGAAAAGACTTCACTTCCTTTAAATCAACTCTTCTTCCCAGTTTTTTTTATTGTAACAGACAAACTGCTCAAAATATATCAGCAATGCATCCAGAAGAGAAACAGTAACGAGACGGAGAGAGAGAGAGAGAGCGAAAGAGATAGATGGAGATGGAGAGACGTTTTGATTTCCCTACTTTACTTCTCATCCATTCTTTCCTCCTGTTGCGTGTTCCCTATGAACGCGTCGCTATCGTCCTAGCCAGCAAGCATGCCTAGGACAATAGAAAGAACACACCGAACACCGGGACGCCAAGCCTTAATTTTTACACATTTGTTCAAGCTGCTGGAATAGATATATAATACACGGAGTACGCTTGTATCTTGAATTGCCCCTTACTTGTGTCAAGTCCCATACATCAGCAGTATAACAATACCCTTTCCCAGCACACACATTAAAACTGTCCATAGGTTAATACAAAAGTAACATGCATTCTCCCGTGTGTAGATTTATTGTGAAACCGTCCAATGTAACATAAGTTGTACTTTAGGATTGGTGGCACAAGTCAAATATTTACTTGTAATGTAATATGGTGAAACAGTAGCGATTTTTACGACAACAAGTGCCTGCCCGTGTATCTGGGTCTTTAGGGATGATAGAAGGAAGGAATAAATGGGGAATGTGGAAGAGGTGACCCGTTCCTTTTTTTAAAGCTTCCTCTCGTTATTGATGTTGTCATATGCGGCCTTTTTATTAACGCTATAAAAAAAGGAGCCCGCTACAGTGTATTTTTTCCCTTGTCTGCCCTTCTCCAGTAGGGCAGTAACATCCCTTTCGGTTTCGACGAAGCGTTTTTATTCATTCATTCATTTATTCATTCAATTCATTTATAAAAAAAAACTCAATGGAATTCACCAGAGTATTGTCATCCTCGTAAGTCTCTGTCTTCTTCAGCATTCAATCATCCATGAAAAATATGTATTTGATGTTGTCGATGAGAATTTGAGAGTTTCTTCAAGTCCCGTGGGAGAAGACGTTCGGCCGTTTGCATTGTCATCGGCCTTTCCTTGTTCAGGAGTAAGGAGTGTGTGATCTGATCCCCTTTTTTTGTTGCTCCTTGATATGGATGTTGATGGTATAAGATGTAATGTAGTAAAATAGGCACAATAGAGAGCAAGAGACAGAAATAGAGAGAGTGAGCGAGAGTAGTGATTACATGTATTATACTCCATGTCCTTCTCCGATTTCATATTGTTCTCGTTCCTGTCTCGTCTCGTGACTACTGATGTGATGATGAATTAGATTAGGGCATGTCACGAGACGCGGAAAGATAATACCACATTTCGCAGTTGAATTTAATACATATTGTAGGACGAATTTTTGTAAACAAAACAAAATAAAAATCTGCAGAAAGAGCGAGAGCTTCGTTGTTCTATCCAACCAGCAACTCTCTCTGGAGCATCTGATTCATAATACAGCAGCAGCAGCAAGGGTAGCACTAGTTTTAGTTGAGGGAAATCATCATGTAATTTCCCCCCTCCAATCACTCCCACCCCGAGTGTCCCTGTGTTATACTATATGTATTACTCAGTATCTCTCATGTAATTATCGTCATTCTGGTTACTGTAACCTCTAACTTACCACCATAATAGGAACATACTGTCAAAATTAGTGTCAAGTTTCAAATTTTATTATTAAAATCCCGGATTGTCATTGCACGTCAATATAACATGTATCTACAAGCTTCCCGGTTTGGTAAACAGGGTTATTTTCACAGTTTAGTTGTTGTTGTTGTTGTGATCAGTGATGTAATGCATGGCATGGTAGGAAATTGACTTCAGAGATTAGGAAAAATCTTGTAACGATACATTACCACAGGTCCGGAATACCGTAGTTCGTAGTAACTTTATTATTTTGACAAGCTATCTAGATCGGCTCCAGTACTATCGTAGAGACAGAGAGAGAGAGAGAGACAGAGCACCATTCCACTTAAAGTCATTATTTGATTTGCGTATCTAATCTGATGTGCTCTCTACTACTTTCCTACTTTCGGCATTGGAAAGTAAAAAGTGAAGACACGTAATATAGTATACAAAACAGTTTCGCTCCGATTACCGCTGCTGATGATGATGGTGTTAGAATGTGTCGTGTAAAATGGATTACACGATCACCATATCCAATAAGAACTATTGAGTTGTGGCTGGTGCGTGGTGTAATGTTGGCGCTGGTAGCATACCTTCTTTTACTTTCTCTCGGCTTGTCGTTTGAGTTTTTTATGGGACTAACGAGAAAGACAAGTAGACTATACAGAGACTACTCGATTTCAACTGTGAGTTTTTAGTAGGCATAAAAGCATGATTAGTATTCTGCACTGCAGCTGTTCCTTAAGTCAAGTGATCATAATGAGTCGATCTAAATGCATGGATATGTGCCCCATATGCAGTAACGTGCGTACGTAAGTACATCAAACAACACTTTGGAACAAAAGAGGAAGAGAGTGGATGTAATAATATTATGGAATTTTCAAGCTAATAAAAGGAAAGCATTGTTTTAGCAGCAGCAGAAGTAATGTGGTAGCTGTATGTACCAAGTGCTGTGCTGGAGAGGGAGGAAAGTGGTGAATGAAGTTGAGTGTGTGCTTTGCAAAGAGGAGTTTTGCTTTTTGATATGCTCTGACTCGGCTCTTGGCGTGTGGTGTCATCATCACTTGACCATGAATGGTGGTAAATGCTTCCTCTTTTTAATACTAGGAACAGACAATATGGAATGAAAGCAACCGCTTCAAAACTCAGGTACTTGCGACTTGGGAAAATCTAGCCAAGTTCCATGTGACAGCATGTGTGTGGTGAGTGGTGAGCACATTGTTGGAAAAGCTTGAATTCAGCAGGATTTTCACAATATATAGGAAATATCTAGAAAAAAATTATTCGAAATGCTGTAGTGAGAAAATGCCCTCTTGATATGTTATGATATTTAGCTTTTAGCTTAACAAACACCTTTGCACATAGATATATGCTTTTAAATGAATATTTGTTAATTGCGCTGTCACATCACAGAGTGAAAAGCTTAAATGTACGTTCGGTTGATTGGGGACTCATGGAAGGAAACAGAAGAGTGCAAAATGCTGAGATGTAACACCACAGCGGAACTTTGGTTAATGATGCCAACAAATATTTAATGTAAAAACAGTATGGCTGCCCTAATGTCCACTCCAACGACTAGAAATAAACTCGTCAGTCATCATCACTCAAGTACTTGTCGTCAATCCTAACATGCCTTTATCTCCAACCATCATCATCACATCTTTCGTGTTAAATGTAGTATAAGTTTCGTTGTATACACGTAGGCGTAGAAATAAACGTAGACTCGAAAAAAGGGTTCCTTGTTTTACGTCGTTGTATGTGTTGTTGTGTGGCTTTGTGTATGTAGGTGTTGGTTTATTTGTTTAAGGCGAGGGAGAAAGGAGATTGGAGGAGTGGAGCGCTGGGCAGACGAGAAACAAGTGCAAGTGTTGTCTTGTTGAGTTCTGAGGTAGTGTCTACGAACATCTTTGAAAAATACACAATGCTTGACTAGTACTAGTACACAAACCACAATAACTACCACTCAAGATGCCGGGAAATGACATGTGGCGATGCTAGCAAATGATGATGACGACAATAATGTGCTACGCTACGCCCGCGTATCTCTTGTATGCATATGTCATTTGCTTCTTTTTCTGCGTCGTCACCTCAAATGACTGAGATTAACGGGAAGTCGACAGGCAGAAGCGAGGAGGAAACCTACTCCGCAAAAGTTTGATAGTATTGCATATTTTATAGAACAATTTATTATTCATGTGCTACCAGCTTCGGTACCAACAATTGATTTTCTCGGTTGTCGCCACAAACACCAGAGATACGACCTGTAATGATTGTTAGACTGCTCAAAGATGCGGAACTAGCTGACTTGATCAACTGACTATCTGACTTGAGTCGACATTCTGACTCTAGCTCCCAGGAGGTATCTATGATATAAATATATTTAAGACAAAATTGCTACTAAAACAAAAAGCTGGGAAGGTTTGGCTCCCCATAATCGATTTGCACATACGTACAGCGATATTCCCGTGTCACCTTATGTGTGTACTTACCGTGTTTCGTGTTTCTTTCCACCTTTCCTCGATAAATGAGAATGAAACGTACCGAAGACAACCTATATACATGTGTGGCCATTCACGCTGAAATATTTTACGATCAAAAAAGAAACATGGCAACCGACAGGCAGGCAGACGGCTGGATGATCATGCACAATCATTCTCCTTGAACGTTAGTTTCTCAGTTAAGGTTAAAAAAGTGGATGAAAGGCAAGCATCACAATGTTTTATATGTATGACGTATTGTCAATCAAACAAATGAATGCCTGGGTGTGGGAGGATTAGATAGAGAATCTTAACAGAATCTGGTGGACAAAGGAGGAGAATAGATATTATATGAGCTACCTTACTACCTACCCTTTTACTGCGATGATGACAGTGCCACGTATAAAGTTGCTAGTTCGATGGACTTTTCTTAGTTTTGGTGTGTTTATCCAGCACGAATGTACAAAAATAGAAAAGCAAACAGTTCGCTGTACTGTATGACTGCGATAAAAGGTATTTCAATTCAACGTATTTACACGAAGAGAAGGATTTCAACCTATTTCGTTCCAACCCATTCGTTAAGGACGATTTAAACAAGGGAACTGTTCAAGTTGAACTGCCTTTATTTCATTCAGTCGATCGTTTCTTCTTTTGTCCTTTTTTACACGTTAAATGTTTGTCATCAGTCAACCGTGTATCATAATGCTCTTATCATACTCCCAGCGTTAGTCTAGTTTAAAAGATTTTTTTGTTGTGTCCTCTTCACCAGTTTTCTCACCTCATTCATTCATATGCACAAACAAATGAATATGAATAGTGTATTTTGTAAACACAGCGGAAAAGTATAAAAGTGTGCCTCACACTCACACTTCTCACCATCTTTGCTATTGTAGTAGGCAATATACATTTACTTATTTTTTGCACAGTGAACAAAGAACAGGCAAGGCGATTTTAATAATTTCTCGGAGGATTAGGTCTTTTCAGCGAAATATTTTCTTGTTTGGTGAAGTATGAGATTGTTGTATGAGAAGGTAGAGGATTTCCCGAGCTGAACCAGATTTTCGGAGCATGTATATACGATAACTGAATTACACGCGTACCAGAGACATCTTGTCTTTGTGAAGCATTCAGGAGAAGTAGCCGTGTTCCTTCTTTTTGGATTCTCCATGTCTGTCTGTCCAACAATTTGTACAACTTAAATTTGTTCACTAAATTGTAACTCATTTGATTCTGTACGGGACATGTGGTCTAGTCTACGAAGGTGTGAGCCATCCTTACTACAACAACAATGAAAAAAATTTCAGTCAAGTTGACTTGTAATTTAAAAGGCTTTTTCACAACTTCCTATCTTCCAACTTTACATTTTCTGTGTGACTTAACGTATCGTTATGGATAAATACAAGCAAATTTGATTTACAACATAACTAACTATAACCGGTAGGCGATAATGTGTAAACTATGCTAAATATTAAGCAAGGACAAAAATTATTCATAGTTCACATGTGTTGGGTGTGTTTGGAACGATAAAAAAATACGATAATGCCGTGAAGGGACATGTTTTTTACAACAGAACAGAAGCCGTTGTCATTATTTGTTTACGGGTTTACAGTCACTAACAAAAACTACCACCGCCACAATAAGGCTTAACCCGTTGGTGGTCGTTCGTTTTGTACACAATATGAAACAGCACAGCCAATTCATTCAGGCATATTTGCATATGCTTTATGTGAGTAGGTAATACCAGGACATGAACGACCGTAGTCATATTTTCTGATAAACTTTCGAGCAACCAAGACCGCCCAATCCACACTGTTCGCTGAATTTATCAACATCCCTCCATAAAGGTGTCTAATCCTCAACTCTGCACCCTTGGAAAGGAGGGCTTCGTCGAATGAAGTGTTTTTTAATTCTCCACATTTTTGCAAGACACAATGTCCCCTAAGCACCATAATAATAATTTTCTATCTGAGACACAAAGCATTTATTGAGCCTTACTCTTATCTAAAAGAGATGTGTACAAGGTTACAACTACAGAGGTTTGTGACCAAAATATTTTCTTCAATTGACATTGTGCTATTGATATGTTTCCTGGTATTTACAAGGAATACAGAATAAACTACTGGATGAGTAATTCTGGAAGTTGCTGAGGTGTGTAGAGGATAAGTATTGAAACTGTCGATGTGAACACGCTCTAGCACTTCTATTCTACAAAAAAAGGTCGAGGTGAGAAAGAACGAGATAACGCTCAAAGGACCAGTATCACACAGGGCAACTACATGGTTGACAGAAAGGTAGATAATATCTCATGTCCAAAACTTGCTATCATTATACGACCATTCCACCACATGGTTTCATCTAATAAACGATATTAAGGTGTGAAATCCGTCACCGGTGTTATGCTGGAGAAACAGAACAAACAATTAAGTAGCTAGCAGCCTACGCTTTCTTTAATTTCATTTCAGTCTAAAAAGTTAAACATATTTGTACATAGTAACAAAATACTGGCAAATAAATGTTACGAGCGAGTTAAAATACATACCTAGTCGTACAAATTTTTCACACAATTTAAACTTTATGATTACTTTACATTATAATTATTATTATTTTGTACATACTACATAAATTACAAGTTAAACTTTTACTTTCAGTAAACTTGGCACGATGTTTATTTTATTTACACAGACACATACATACTACTAGACTGTTATTGCATGTTACCACCAGCAGCACCCTATCATCAGATAATCAGAAAGTATCGACTGATGACTGCCACCACCACTACCACGACATCATTCTCAGACACACAGTCAACATCAACAATGACGGCCAATGCAGTTTGCTAGGAAACAGGGAACAAGAAAAGTAGGAAAGGAGAAAACGACAACGACAAAGTTTTCCTTCTTTTCATGACTTTATAATATATAGCGCACGAACAGCATGGATACACCAACCTATTGGATGCCGATATGGTAAAAACATTTTAGTAGAAAGCGAAGGACATGCACATCCACTCATTTTGTGTTCTTATCTCAGTGGCACACGACACATAAACGGGCGAGTGGAGAACAAGAGGTGCCTATCTTTTGAACACAGAACTTTCCCCTTCTCCGTCTACGCTCGGTGGTTCATTCATTTTCGCGTTCATTCACTCTGACTTTCTGATACACTTGGCTTGATGTTTTCTCTGCAGCAGCTAAC
The DNA here is from genome assembly GCA_027744295.1 of Callyntrura guangdongensis. Classification (NCBI taxonomy): domain Eukaryota; kingdom Metazoa; phylum Arthropoda; class Collembola; order Entomobryomorpha; family Paronellidae; genus Callyntrura; species Callyntrura guangdongensis. Next base: position 5,066 of record JAHZNB010002479.1, on the reverse strand, counting down.
TTTTCAGTTCTCATTTGCATAGTTTTCTCGGTGGGTTTTATACGTGAATTACACACAACAATGACAACCAACTATGACTGGATGTAGGCGAGCATAGATTAATAAATTACAATTAACTGCGGCAAAGTACTACAGGCTATAAGAATCTATAATATTTCACCAGGTTTGCTGTTTCTCGAACCTTGATTAAACAGAAAAAGCCACCCACCCGTTTCTGGAAGTGGAAGTAGAGTACTACCTAATGTTATGTGTAATAACGAAACAATGTAGGCTTAAAAATTACTTTGGACAAAGGGACACGGTTACCGCACCGCTGCACATTTTCAACTGTCGTCATCATTTCATCGTCAAAGGAACAAAAACATTTTGCTTGACGTAGTTTGTTTTAGAACTATTTGGTTTGTTGACTGTAACCCCCACCACCTTTACCTTCGCCATCGAAACGTACTGTAGCATTATGTAAAATTTTGTACGATGGTGTACGGTCAAGAGGTAGTTTGCCTTGTTGAAAAAGAATGACAATCATCGGTTAGCTCTTCCCACTTGATTAATGATAGAAAACAAAACAACAAATTGTTGCCCGTCACCTATGGTGAATAATTGATTGGAGTATCAAGTCGGCAGCTTTTAAGACTGAAAATCGGCAAGAAAACAAAAGAAATTTCAAACATTTAGAGTGGTTACTTTTATGATCTATGCGTAGGTTTTGGTGTATCGGAAATTTCCTAAATTTTCTTTAAAAAATTAACAATGCTTTGGATTTACACCTAAACACTGGGGTAAAATCCTAGTAGCATTGGAATTAACACTTATTGCTTGGAAGCAATAAGTGTTAATTCTACAATAATAAGTGTACTGGGCTAAGGAACCTTAGCCCAGTGGAACAATTTAGCGCCGTGAATAACATTCATAAATGACACATAATAGTAAAACACAACTGGTGACTGGACTTTGCTAACAATTGGTACAACTTATTGATGCTGATAAATGAAATTAAATGATAAGTAGTATCATCAATTCATCAGCAGCGATCAGATACCTACCTAGATGAACTGTGTGTTCTGCCAAGACTTTGTGTAGCGAAATATTATAAATTGCATTTTTCTCGCCATCTATGAGGGTACTACATCATTAATAAGAACCCCCAGCTTTGCTCGTTTCTATGTTGTTAGTTTTTGTTGTGGACTTTGTTCACCCCTTTGTACGTGTCGTAGAGTTGACAGTTGTATAAAACATACGAACAACGTTATCCTAATAAAATTATAAAAAAGGTTTGATCGTTCAAAGTTTCGACTTTTTAAATTGAATTTTCATGTGGGTAGCAAGATAATTTTTGTGAATTGATTGTTGGAATAGACTTCGAATTAAAGGTTACCTAATGAACGAAGTTACGTAACATTATAAGAACACTGCGCGCAAATAACTCTAAGTACGCGTAACTTCAACGTTAAGCTGTACCATAAAATACAAAAGTGCAGAGATGGTGAAAGCACGATACACTTACATAGAGTATAACGTATAACTAGAGAGTAGCTTGTTCTAAATGAAAAAGCCCTTGCAGAGCTGGATGAACGAAAATAATAGTTTGAATAACCATCACCAAGACCAATACNGTATAACTAGAGAGTAGCTTGTTCTAAATGAAAAAGCCCTTGCAGAGCTGGATGAACGAAAATAATAGTTTGAATAACCGTCACCAAGACCAATACCATCAATAACCTGTCTCTAATCATTTTTGAATATCTAAAAAGTTTTACTACACTACAATTATGGAAGTGTATTTGTAGCTGTTTGCTTCTGCGGACACATGACCTGTGGATTTACATATTATTTAATTTCATGAAGCAAGACGTTTTATCGTTATAACACCTGTGACCTGGTAAAAGTTTGTGTTAGGTATGTACAATTTAAAACCTTTACCGATTGATGAAACCTGTCAGAATAAAACTTGTGTGGAAGCTATCATAAGGAGGTCTTCTTTGTCATCAAAGTAAACTTTACTGGCATTAAACTCACGGGTTTCATATTCATATTCTCAGATATCATAACTCTTATCAAGATAAATGTCCGTGATAAATCTCAGGTTACAATTGTAATTATTATTGCAACCATTTATGGTTTACTGTTTACGAAATATTATCAAAATAATTTTTTGTGTAAAAATTTCTATGGTAACATGGGATCCAACATGGAGAAATTAAACTGATAGAAGAGTCCACTTGTGCTATTTTTTTTAAAAAAAAGATCATATTTTTTCATGATAGGCAAAATTGCACCAAAATTATATTTGAAACATGAAAATATAAAAAATGTAAATTGTTCTAAATATAATTTTGATACAATTTTGCTTATTATGAAAAAATATCTTTTTTTTAAAATGTCACGGAGGATGACCCTACTATAAGTTTAATTTCTTCATGCTAAATCCCACAAGGTTACCATACAAATTTTCACACAAAAATATTTTTACAATATTCGTAAACAGTAAACCATTGTAATTGTAGCCTGAGATTTATCACGGACATTTATCTTGATAAGAGTTGTAATATCCGAGGAAGGAAATCGCTCTTGTACAGGGTCAGGTCCCACATCGTCAGTCTAAATATCCAAAAAACTAACTATTTGTCAATTGTCATAAATCTTAATATTGAAGATGATTGACCTGCGACCCCATCTCAAAATCAATCTGATTCAAACTTGGTGGTATCTGTGTATCAAATTTGAGTCAATTTGATGCTACGTTAAAAGTCAAAGAAACAGAAAGAGGTCTGTGCTTCCACCTCTAGGGGATGTCCTTGACATGTAATGCTGACATATGCTGTAAGCCTTGTATAAGTCGATTGGCGAAAACCCCATCTTCAACGGATTTACCCTTTTAAAGTTATGGGCGAAACAATTTTCAAATTGGCGCTCCCTGGGGGAAAACCAATTTGGGTTAAATTTTGCAAAACGTTCTAACTCACTATTGTTTATATATGGACTGAAATATAAAGGTCATGCATTGATTTAAAAAGTGACACCCGGTCAAGCCACAGGGGGTTGATCCCAAACCCCCATCTTCGAACTCATCCACGCTATAGCTTTCGATTGGTGAAAACAGATTTCCAAAATTTTACGTACAATTAGTTTGAGTTATCGTGTGCAGATTACGCATAATACCACCTAGTACCTAATAAAACTAATAGGTCTATAAGAAGACCAAATAAATCAAACGGAATTATCAATTTTGTCATAGTTTTTTTTTAAAAAAAGACAAAATCAAAAGAACCTAGTCATGAAATTCAATGAGATCTGTTCAGTCATTCGTAGTCATTATAACATGCAAAAAATTAATACCATTCTACCACGATTTTTGTTTTGCATGATTAATATTATGATGCAATAAAAAAGTCAAGAAGATCAGCAAATAAATGGTGTAATCAAACTATCCATTTCGACAGCATTTAGATTTGTGATTGATTTCTTTATTTTTTCGCCACATTATCACTTCAACGCTAAATACAATGGAAAATATTTAACAAACTTACTTTAATAAATAATATTTACATGGTTTTAAGGCACTAATATTTGACATGAACAATAAGTATAAACTTTGTAAGAGTTCATACTTGTACAACAAGAAATTAACTGAAATTTTAATGCATATTTCAATAACTCGTCAGGGTATATTCCTAGTAATGTTTGCGATACAAAACATAGGTATATACACCACCTTACTATTTTAGAACTTCACATAATGACTTTTTCCCATACTCCATCGAAAATTTACGTAGTTTTTATAGTTTCATGGTTGACATTACACTATTTTGGGATAGTAGGATCATTTTGGCAGTATAAAAGTTGGGAACACCTTTTCAATGTACTTTCATACACAATCAGTTGTTCAGAGTTGATATCACATTTAATGACCACGTTTTTAATACATGAACGATTTCTAATTTTCTACAATTCACAATTAGAAACGTATATTGTTAGAGACATAGAATACAACTTTATCAATGTATTCATACGCATCAATCATTAAATTGTCTGTTTTCTGCTCTGATGGATTTAAAACGCTTAAATACAACTTTAACAGTTAGAATTAGTGAGTAATAGTTATTAATGAACTGATATTTACCGACATTTTCGTGATTGAAGCTCATAATCTTGTTACTGTTGCCGTAGTAGTATTGCCTAAGTTTACTCTTTGCCATTTTTATAAAAATCACAATTATGTCGTGAGTCATGTAATGTATCAATAAATCTAATTAATAAGGTTGATGTTTGCATAAAAACTGATACATAAGTACCATGCTAAAAAGGTGTTGCGGCCACCATAAATTAAAACTTCGTACATCGATGGGACGGGAATAAATTTAAAACATTATAACAACAAAGACACGTTCATGAGACCTTATAAGAGCACTCCAGAAAATAAATTGTTGATTTTTACATTGCAAGCTATTTTTTGCTTATTCTATTATTAGTGAAAACAGATCAATGAGATGAATCAGGACAGTTAAGAAAATAAATATGGAGGGATTCCTCATAATGATACAATAAATATGGGAGTATATATATATATACATAAATTAGTGTTACTACCAACAGTGTAAAAATACCGGTTACATGCACCTTGGGTTACAAATTGAGAACACTGCTCCGTCAAGATTTATGCTTGACTGAGTTCGCGTATTTTATAATAAAGCGCAATCAAAAATACCGAAAATAGTAACTAAAACAAGACGAGATTATGTACAAGAAATCGAGTACATTTATCTAATGTACACTTTATGTGAACGTTTTCTCCACAGTTTAAAAACTATGTACACCACAGCTCAATTCAAACTGCTCAGAATTTTAACTTTGATGAAACATGCATCCCACTTACCGAGTTCTCCAGTCACTGTTTCCATTGGGTTGCAGTTTGACTATTTGCAACCAGATTACTTAATTTAAATTGGTCATTTTTTCAGTTTTTTATGTACAATGTTAATTACATAAATAGCAGTAACATGAATATTGTATCAGCCGTCAAGTTAGTGTCAATTTTTCAAGACATAAATATTAGTATATTACACCAC
>JAHZNB010002478.1:0-10255 GCA_027744295.1 Callyntrura guangdongensis | reverse complement strand
CTATTAGGTAGATTGTAATATTTATACATGATCTAATATTCATATATAAGAAGGCATTAACGATAGGGATTTTATTATTTTTTCATTGTGTACTAGCTGTTACTTACATGATGAACGATATATGTTGAGTATTAATTCCCAAAACAGCATAAATCTCGTGTATCAAAGAAACTTGTAATGATATGTCTACGATCTTCTTACCCATTCATTTTGGTATCCCCACAAATAGGTAATTTAAAATTTTATAGTATAATTTTTCGCATATTAATAATCATTTAAGACATTTTTAGACGATACGCAGGCGTTAACCATTTAGTCTATTTTGGCATTTTGGCACCCACCGAAATGAAACACTAAAAATCTATAACAATGTATGAATATCCTGGCAACTAAAAAAGTGAGACAAATAAAACTCATCATTTCTGTTCTTCAGGGATTAGTGGAAACGTTTTACTCTCTACTACTGATTTTTTGTTGTAATGTATTTAAGTTTTTACACGACACGACAATGGTTTTACTGCTTTCAGTTCAGTGTTATTCACTGTGTAAGAAAAAGAAGCAATAAATGCGCTACGGTCGGGAAAAAGTTACGGACATCTAGCCCATCGTTTCTTTTAGATATTGCTTCATCGTATATTGGTAATTCAGTAATTTTTATCATGATGATAATAATAAATAATATAAGCTTAACAGCCTTCATCGTTTCACATTTGTACCGCTGCATACTGCAGTCCAACTTCTTGTATTTTGTAAGATGCACGGGCAAGGCCAAAGGCCGTCAACAATAATTGTTTGGCAGCACAGCTTTAAATTGATATGGTGGCCACTAAATCTTGATAAAGATCTGGTAACTCGACGACAGATTTGTTCTTTCATCGTGTATTATTCAAGTCAGAACATTTGTACACGTCTTCAGCTTTAATGAATGATCATTTTCTAAGACATTCCAATCCAATTCAAGTTTCTTTCCTTTACGAAAGTTGATTTCTCAGCAAGAATGTGTGCGTATGGGGTTTAAAAATATTACTTATGTACTTATTATTATGTTTTGTACGTAATGAAGTCGTTGATTTTTTAAAAGAATCTAAATCAAATCAGTGTACCCAAGCTTGATAATATATTGTCGCGGAGATCGTTTCATTCAAAGAAACATAATAATAATGACAAATTATGGTCGAGTTCGTTAATTCATAGTATACTCATTCATGTGTGTTGTTTGCGTAAGTACATATGTAGGATAACTGAATTACAGCTTCTTTGCACCCGTCAATGAGAAAAATAAAGAATGATAAACAGCATTCGATGATGTTACATGATATTATGTGCTTAGTTTCTTTGTACTGAGATTTCCTTTGAAAAGTCGCAGTCGGCAGGTTTTCTCCTTTTGTATTTAGGAATAGTTCTCTTATTTTTCACATTTATCATTGCTCGGCACAGAGAAGAAAAGCACGCAATTCACGAAAAAGAGTATCGGAGGATATAATTACACATTTACGTACTGCAGAACAGTAAAAGTATCATAACCCATTCAGAGAAACCTGTGGTATTAAGTTGATGTATGATATTATACACATCATGGATAAACAATGCTTTGGACCTAAACGTGAACTGATTTATTACTTCTGTGTCATTAAAAGTTACAAAGATGACTATCACCATTTCCCAGAACTTTAACATAATGAAGTGCAATTGGCAATTAATATTTCTACATGCAGTAGGTGTAACAGAAACAGAATTGGTAACAAAAATGCTCTGAAATAAGATTGATATAGATTTTAAAGTGTAGATATGGAAGCTTCAGGCTTCAGTGGGTGACTTAATTTCGTCAAGGTCTCACATTGGGACTCCCACTTGTAAGTTTTCCTTGCGGTCTCGAATGTCATGTTCTAATAATGATTATCTAATATTGGTTATATTAAAAAATTGTTTTCACTAGTATATTATAAGGTGGCGAAGTCACTTATTAACTTCACGTTGGCTGTCTGATCACGATAACTCAGAAACCGTTACAAATTTGAATTTCCGTTTTAGAAAAATCGATTGCTCATCCATTATTATTAACGTTTTTCAGTAGCGATTTTGAAGCTTCGCGGTGACGCCTTGTGGCGGCCAGTAGGCTTTAAAATTTAATATATGTAACTTAGAAACCGTTACGACTTTTGAATTTNCGCCTTGTGGCGGCCAGTAGGCTTTAAAAATTAATATATGTAACTTAGAAACCGTTACGACTTTTGAATTTCTGTTTCCGCCAAGCAAATCCCAATCCTGTGAACCAAGGTGGGTACATAAAACGAAGCTAGTTAAAGTTATAAGTTGTATCCACCTTGCTGTGAACTCATAATGATTGTCCAAAATGCAAGTGAATCGCTTCGTCACTTAGCTACATGTTAGCTTGCCAGGTTTGTTAGATGATTTAGTGACTACAAATGTTCATTTTTCTTCCTGAGCTTTGGAAAGGCTTTGGACGGATAACGGTTCTTGTTTTTCGCCAGATGACCAACAAGATAAGTTTACATTATTACAATATTTCAACAGATTTTTTCCCGCTAAGCAATTTCTCATTAGAAACATGAATCATGTTACACTGAAAAAATGCATCATCAGATAATAATCTGAGAACCTGTCGACAGATTTTCATTATACTTGTCAACCAGTGCAGCGTCGCAAAGTAAACGTGTCCAGCAGCAAAGCAAACAACATAGGGAACGCATTTTAGATTAAGAGAGCCAATATACAAAGACATGAGATAACATTTCATTTAAACCGAAAACAAATTACCTTGAAATTATATTTTTGTGTTTCAAGAGCTACTCAATACACTCAATAGGTCAACGCCACGCCGAAAGTGACGTTCACTAAGGTTACGTTTTATAAAATATACGATCTTACAAGGTAAGGCAGCGAACAAGGACACCGTTTAATTGATGAAATTTAGTATCCATTAGTCGATTCAGACACTTAGAATATTGTAGAAATTTAATGTTAGTCACGAGGTAACAATGGATCCAACGCAACCGTGCGGAAAATGGCTTGTGCGGAGTTAACCCATGTGCGCAGTTGTTTTGTGCGGTAATGACCTATCTGTAATTCAGGTATACGGCTTAACATGCAGGTGACATGCTACATGGCGCCCTCATTCGGGACTAATATTATTCGTATAATATTCAGCGTGTCCGAATCTACTAGTGGGCATTAATTTCATCGATTAAATGGTTTGCTAGTTCCCTGCCTTACCTTGTTAGTAGGCATAATTGACTTGTCTTGTGCAAGTTCAATTCCTTGTGTATTTATGGCCTTGAAATGCAATATACAAATTATACAATACGATACGAAAGGGATAAAAGAGGTAAATAAATGTATTTGCGCATATCATTTCTTTACTATATATGATTTTATTAAGTTAGAAACGATACATTATACAAAGCTTTTGTAATTAAATATAATTTCAAATGTATATTATACATAGAAAGTATATTATTTATGATTTTATCTTAATTTTGCTTACTAGTTTTGTAACCTCTTTTTCTACTTCCTCCTCAAACGATGCTTTCATTCCTTTCAAGATAGAGCCTAAAGTACAATTCTTGAATCCGGCATGAAATATGAGTCCCTCTGGGCAGAGTTCTACTTCTGGGACCATTTCCTTGCATACTAAAAATTTGTCTTTTGAATACGGATCGGGGAAAACGTCCCCGATTTTTGTGCACATAGTTGCTGAATCAAATATAAACAAATCCCGTTATACTATCAGTTATTTTCTGATTTTAAACATACACACTTTTCGATCAAAATAGTATATTTGAACTTGAAGTACCTCTGCATTCAGCTTCAGTCATGACCACGCATTGGCGTTGTTGATGATGAAATCGTTTGTCACCAATACAAATCCCAGAAGTTGAATCGGCTCCAGATCTAAAAAAGAAATAAAAGACGATCATACATAACACACGCTGAAAGTTTAATACAACAATTAATTATCAAAATTGACAATGTCTTGAATTTTGCTTGGAGCCACCTTGAACAAACATGGAACTTTTTACATTCATTTGGAATGGCGATTTGTCCTTGAAGCGTACATAGGAAACTAACACCTTCGACTTTTTCGCTATGTTTTCTAATATCTCTGTCCAACGAATCTAATTCGATCAAATCCACTCCAACCTTTTTTCCAAACTCACTTAACTCAACACTGCTCTCAAGGTCTTCCGATGGTGCTGGATATGAGGTAGCCAACATCAAGGTTGTTGTCATCAAGATTATGGCTAAGATAATATTTGTAACTTCCATTTTAATTAAATGAAGCTAGCGGATTAAATACTTGGTAAATTTTTTAAAAATTCATACAACTATCATAAAGCCTTGTATTGTATGCGATACGTTGAAATGATCCCACCTTGAGCACCATTATCAACTTAATCAACGATACGGCAATCATGTTGTTTATATAACTGTAACCTTTTGTTTTTAAGCACAATTCATCTGTGAAAAATAACTATTGTTTGACATCCTCATTGGTTAAGCAATAAATCAACACAATAAATTAAACCCTATTTTCTTTAAATTACCTACTATTTTTTCATGAGAAGAAATCAGTAAAAACGCTTTGTATCCTGTTTTATAAACATGAACGGTGGACGGTGACTACATATAATATGCTATGTGTGTATATGCGTATTAACCACTTTGTTGTCCATCGTGAGAAAACCAGATGTCCCTATTTTTACTCTATTTGTTGCCGGCAGTACATGGCTGTCTTTATAATTATCTAAATTTGAGCTCGTAATATTTTTTACATACTGCTGCTCTTACACTCACAATCATCATCAGTGTCGGAATAGTTATTCTATAGCAGAATCCGCAGAATCACGATCGCGTCTTATTTCGATACGTTCCCTGTCATGACACATTATAATTCATAAATGAACTAACATAGAACTGTGAAAGCATTCTCTATTATTGTGTCACAGTTCATGACCAAAAAGATTTTCCACTGTTACATGTCAGCATACCAAAAGACGCGTGCGTTACAGTGTAAAGAAATAATGTATCCTTGTTATTCGGTGACTTGCAACAATGTTAAACGATTTTGTTAACTTTGTAATTCTTTAACATCGTATCACGCTGTTAGCACTACGACAAATTCCGTGATGCTTATTCGTTTTATAATTCATTCAGTGACCCGACATGACACGACAAATGATTTTTTGAACCCCCACTACCTTCATTTTTCAAATTCATGTTCATAATACTAAGAACGTTCTTCTTATTCTCTTCTTTGACAATGCACCTGTTCCCTCGTGCCACGTCACGGTAAAAAGACTCTATCAGCACGGATTTGTAACGCCGATTTTCAATTATGTCATCTCTCATCTAGTCTGCCACAAATGACAGCCACGAAAACGAGAGGATCCGCAGGCAATTTATACAACCAAGTTAAACTACCTACGTATTTGCTTGTTTAGTACTGTAAATGGTAAGTCGGTAAGTGGTCAAAAGTACAAAATCGGTATTCTTTAGATTATCTCGAAGTCATGTCACTTGAATTTTCAACACTAATGCATGCAAAAGATTTATCTGTTTTATTGTGCAATAATCTACCCTTGCTACCCGATTGTAATTTGTCAAGTATCAGAATCTGTGCAAATCACGGACATCATTTTGCAGAGAAAGTATGGAAGACCTGAACTGGGTCGTTTAAAAAAATGTTTTACTTTATTGTAAATTTGTACATTTGTACATTTGTACATTTTCTAGCTAGTTTAAATCCACGGGAGGAGCAAGTGTTACTGTAATACAACAATGACAGAAACGAATGTCGTCTTCTTAGAGGAATATAAAATGTCAACAAAAGCAAAAATGTTATTAATGTTTCCACTTCCACTTGTGCTAGGTGTACATGTAGCGTCAGAAAAACAGGCTGTTTCTTGTTTGTGTGTACATATCATTTCAAATTCAAACTATCTGTAATAATATAAAACTTGGATACTATACCTATCCCAGAGTTACACACGAGACTACCAAGCTACTTTCCATGGCGTAAAATGTGAATGGACAAACCACAGGAATCCCAAGTGTAAACGAAATTTTAGTAAAATATTAAGCGTCACCGTGTGTAATGTACAGAGCAACACCTCCTAACGTTTATTCCAGGGTTGCGTCCTGTGTCATGTTTTAAAATCAAATCAACTGCAACGGTATGTTACACTAACACATAATTTCACTCCACATCTTTTTTCCTCTCTGCCTGTTATTGTGTTCCTTTCCTCTCCACAGGCTACTGCAGAAGACAAAGGGCACTAAAACGTTGAGAACGAAACGGTCATACCGAGACAACAAGACAGTGAGGAGCTGTTGCTTATCTCACGTCAACATCAACATTCAGCTTGTGGGAGAGATGTTGAGAAAAGATTCCTCCTATCTTGGTAGAATACCCAACAGTCATCCTATCTTGTCAATTCATTATCATTATTACAATCATCATCATCACCACACTAACAGCTCACCCCCTTTCTTTCGTTTCGTGTTCTTCTGCAGAAGGCTTTTCAACTTTTTAAAAAGTTTGGCCGGACTTCTTCAACTTCTTGTGAATGAATAAGCCTGTTTTCAGGATAGTTACTGTTCTTCTCATTCCCTAAAATACCTTTTCATTCCTAATGCATTGTATTTATTTACTACGTGACAGTAGACATACTTGAACTACAGGACGTGTGCCATACCTTTCATTGAACTAAAAGAGGTTGGACTGTGGGAGTTTTGTGTAACTGTTTTATCAATTTGTTTTCTTACTGATAAGTACATGGACAACGGAAACCTTTCTATGCGTCTATAAGATTTCTAAAATCATCACTTTTGTAAAGACAGATTTCATTCTAACAACAGAATCCATTAATATTGGAATCTTTCCTTTTGTACAACAAGCAATATTACTGCAACCGAGAATTATTATTTTCCATTAGATTTTCCGTATCATCACTATCTCGTCTCTCATTAAATGGTATCATACATTTCACCACGGCACTATCATTAGTAGTGTTATTCCTTCCATTTTATTTTACATAAGTTAAGTTACAGCAATTTCAGCAATATTAAAATTGTGTCTGCAGACTTTCTATGTATTCCGTTAAACTCGGGTGTATATTTTATCCCACCACCCATCCTATACGCATCTGCATTGTTGAGCGCTTCTTAACTTCTTGCCCGTCTGCTGGAGGGTGTAGACCGGGGTCTTAATCAAATAATGAAATCGCATGCGTGGCTTTTAAGTGAGTTGTCAGTCGTCATAAAAGCGGATGTGAATTAAAAAGTTTGACGACTCTTCTTGTTCTGTTGGATGGGTACATGCGGCTTCTGTTATAGGGATACACGGCGTGGGTAATGATAACGATAGTGGATGATGAAGTGATGTAAGTGTACGTGGTGGTGGGTAGAAATTACTGACTAAATGTCTACTTGCATTACAAAGTTACCACGCACGGATGAAAGTTGTGTATAGGAACGGTTGACGACGGTAGTGTTGGTATCACCTTATCTCATCTTTTTATGTTCGAGCGAAGTGCAGTATTTACTTGTTCTTAATGGTGGTGTAACCGCTTCTGCTGTACCTGAGCAGTACGATCTGATGAGCAGTCACAATGAGTGACATGGTATTTTGTGATGTGTGACCCTATCAACGAACATATCAACAAATACAAAGTACCTACCTACATACCTTACGCTTTCGCTGTTTCGTAGAATGACTTATGTCGTCGAATGTAACGAGAAGAATATTGGTACAAATGGAAGAGCAGTGGAAGAGTTGAGTGGATGGATACACAACCGGCAGTAGATAGAAACGATAAAGTTATTTCAAATGGAAGTCAAAGTTGTGGTTTGGGCTTTGAAAGACTTCAGTTATTCAATTTTTAAGCACGCTACTAGTTAAATATGGGTAGGTATATGCTATTCATGTAAAGCTTTTTTTGCTGTGAGCAGTAAAGACCACCGAAGTTGAAATATGGAAGTGCTAAAGGACATCTGCTGCTGATATTTCTGTTAATATTAGATTAGCGACCTTCACACACAGCACATGCTTCTTCTTTTTAGGCTTTTCCCGAAAGGAGTGTACATATTCAGGCTTAATTATATTGCTATTACATTTCATGCTTCTGACAGCAGGCAGTAAAATATTCGGTTCAACTACGGGCAATCTAGTTATCTCGTTCGTAGTTTTAGTCAGTAAAGGTAACAACAATCAATTAGTGAGCAAGTCACATTTCAAATTTGTGCGTGTGCCGTTGCTTCATGAAGATCTGTGGTCTGCATTTTTGCAGGATCAAAAGTCAGTGTCCGTTCGCTCGTGTCACATCGCTTGACGCGACCATCAATCTAAATGATGGATTGCTTTTGATACAAAATGATTTCCACAATTGACCACATTCACTTGATTTGTTATTAAGCGTCAGGAATTTTTTTGAGAGGCTTATTTGCAGCTTTAAGCCATGTATAATAATATCGAGTATACCTAATGGTATCCCCTTACATTATAACTTTATCAACAGTAATTAAATTAAATAATCCGCCAGTCCTCAATTGCATGTAGTACCGAAAACAGAGCATATTCTATACATGTTATACGGATATTACTTTTCAGAGAGCTTTCCCACAGCACGAAATTCTAATTCGTTTTTATGGTGCAAAAAAATTCTATCTAATCTTTCCTTCATTGGGTCTTCTTAAAAGACCTATTAGTTTTTCAATAGGTATGAACCACAGCTCGGATGAGTTCGAAGATGTGAGTTTGGGGTCAACCGGAGGATCACTTTTAAAATTAATGCATGGCCTATATATTTTAATCCACATACAGATACGTAGACAATAGTGAGTTAAAACGTTTTACAAAATTTTACCCAAATTGGTTGACCCCATGCCCCCCCAGGGGGGGGGCAAATTTTTTAAATGTTTTATATAGTCCATAACTTTAAAACGATTAATCCGTTCAGGTTGGGGGTTTCACCAATCTATGGGTATAAACCATAGACCCCTTGGACCTCATTTAAATTAAGAAGATCTCGTTTGCAAGCTTCCGCGAGCTTTATTTTTCTTTACATTGACCACATGATTCTTTAAAATTGCTAAAACACTTAACAAACGTCTAATTCTGAGATCAATTAATATCATTTTCTCAAACACACATTTTTCAATGTTCCCTAAATTTTATATTCAGAGTGCATACGCTTGGAATTTTTTATTTATTCAATCTCATAAAAATCTCCACCATTGTTCAAACCATAAGATATGAAATCCTCAGGAATTTGTGTTTTGAACTGTTCAAACAAACAGTTTGAAGTACAACTATAAAGTATGCTAGTGTGGTGGCCTATCATATTCTGCTAGCTGCAAAATCGACGAGGTGTCTCAAATTCCCGAAACAGCATTGTGCGTGCGTGTACACCAGCATTTTTACATGTTTGTAGTTTATTACACAAAGCTATTACCAATTGGATGTAGCACGTATTCAAACAAATCCCTTGTTAACTCCCACATGTGCTACCTGCTGTCGTCAATAACGAATTATATTATATAACGTCTCATATTTATCATGTCATAAAAAACTACCCTCAGCAGACATCACTACAATGTTTCATGTTAAGAATGTGTATGTTGTGATGATGCATTGTTGTGTTTCATCAAAGTTATGATTCAGACTGGCTGTGGATAACACCATCAACAACAGCGTGTGGCTTGTATCAAGTACATAGCTTCGGAATTGGACCCTGGTGCGATCAATATTTACAAATCTGTAGGTGATCCCATCGTTTCCTCGTGCCCGTCATTGTCAGTTCTACACGTTGCATGCCAAAGATCATTCCATCAAATCAGCATCATGTTTTCTTCATTCCTTTACTTTTGCAATGTCCATCACACAATAACATTCTTAGCGTCAGTGGTACGTGAATAAAACGTGGTTGCATAAACATGTTTCACTTGTCATTATCTGTTAATGACGAAGGATGTAGCGAAGTAGTGATTTGTATTTGCTACTTCATTTTTTCAATGAGCATGCATACCTGCATTTAATAAATATTTTACGTGTTTTTTAACAAGGAAAAATGCATGACTCGCCATTTATTTCAAGACTTTTTTTTGAAAAGTTTTTTTTTACGAATATCGAATAACACTTTCTTGATCTTAAAGTGATTCAGTCATCAGCAAAAATAGTGGCATGGCTGATTTTTGCAGTACCATGTTATTCTTCAGAATTCCGTGTTTCCTTAAG